>JAGVVM010002652.1:0-37149 GCA_019149425.1 Psidium friedrichsthalianum
ATAACAAATGGGATCATTGTTACAAATAAGGAAAAGCAAGAACACAAAGCATATCTTACAGCATGTAGATACATTGGAGAAGCTATTCGATTCCCCATCTACTCCTGATGGGAGAGTTAATGCAACAGCTTATTGAACAACTCATCAAGAGCAACTATTCCACCAGAATATGTGTGTGTGTGTGTGTGTGTGTGTGTGTGCCTATCCCTTGGTCCCATGGGATTAGCTTTCGTTCTGGTGCAACTAGGAATGACTTGAATTTTGTCATCCATGTCCGACATGCACCGCTATTAGTTGATCCAGCGAATATTTTTTTATAATAAAAGAAATTGAAATAAAAATTCAAGTACATAAGCACTGTATAAGGAACGAAAGGACAAAAAGCAAAAGAGGAAGGAAAACATAGCAGGACTATACAAAGTCAGAAAATGTCCGAATCCGAATAAGAGAGCCCAATACATAAGCAACCCAAAATTCTAGAACCTCAAACACTGTTGTTGTGTTGCTTTCCCATGCACCATATGACCCAAAGCAGGGAGCACCCCGAAACTTCTTAGAAATTGAGCTTTCTCCATAAGCGTTCCAATAACGAAAAAGTGGAACAACATGACTTGCAATAACCCTTACCTCTTTGGACAAACTAAGGACATGATTCCAAAGCTTAAGAGCAAAGTCAACAAAGGAAGAGAAGATCAACATATTACTTAGAATTTTTACACATGCAAAACCAATCGTGAGAATGAAATTCCGTTTCCTGAGATTCTCAAAAGTAAAAATTTTATTCCAAGCTACTGACCAACAAAAGAAAGAGATTTTATAAAGTATATGAGGCAACCAGATTGATTTAGATGGGATGAACGGGGGGAGAAACTCCCCAGCTGCTTGACCCGGTTGAACACCAAGTTTGGTCAAATCAACGGGGTTAACGCCAGCTTGATCCCGACAATGACCACGGACACTTTGACAGTAACAATTGGACTGGACCAACATTATCCAATCCAACTAATCGAATTGGCCAATCTATTCTAGTTGGAAAACTTTGGCACCAATGGCCAACAACCCCCCCACCACACACACACACACAAACCGAAACAACCGAAAACAAATCACCGGCTTCACTTCCAGTCCACCAAACCCACCAGCCACTTCCACAGCCGGCTCCATCAGATGCCACCACAACTGCTCCCCACAACCAACAGGTATTTGCAAATTGTTACATACTTAACCTTTCTAAAATTATGCAAATGTACACCGCGGTTACTACCACTACAAAAATAAGGGATATTAGCCACAAAAAATTAGCGACGAAAAATAATTCATCGCTAATTTTGAGATGAAAATAGCGACGAAAATAAATTTCGTCACAAATTTGTCGCAAAATTCGTCGCAAAATAACAAAGGTTTTTTAGCCACGAAAAATTAGCGACGAAATAAAATCGTCGCTAATTTGCGACGAATTTAGCGACGAAATTTTTTTTCGTCGCTAATTATTAGGGACGAAATTAATTTTCATCGCTAATTAGCGACGAATATAAAGTTTCGTCGCTAATTAGCGACGAAACTTTATATTCGTCGCTAATTATTAGCGACAACGTTGAAAAATACCTATTAATGAAGCAAATTCAATGAAGCAATAACCGGTACCATAAAGAAGCGGCCATAAACTAGAGAGCCTTGACCAATTTGAAAGATCATTGATGTAGTTGAAATAACTGAATTTTGGGTGTTCGAGCAAGCAAGGGAAATTCTATGAAATTCATAACTGTCTCAATGTTATTTTTTTGTTTACTTTTTTTATTGTCTAAATATTCAGGAACTAAGACCATTCCAATGCTCCTTTTCACCATGCATAAACTAAACCAACAATTAGGATAAGCACAAAAATTAAAGCTTCTATAAATTCGAATACCCCCAATACATCGAACTCATTGCCCATGGATAAAGAAAAACCATTTCAACATAAAAAATAAACAAAAACTAGAGCAAACATATAATAATGGATTCGAAATGTAACCAAGCATTGCCCATTGGCTCTATACCTGATTCATAACTCGAAAGTTTCTCTGGCCGTTTGCTAATCGGGCTAAAATACCGGAAATTAGAAATAAAATAGCGACGAAACACAATTCGTCAGAAAATTAGCGACGAATTGAGAAATTGTCGCAAAATTAGCGACGAATACGGAAATTCGTCGCAAAGTTAGCGACGAATTCGGAAATTCGTCGCAAAATTAGCCACAAACAAAAAATCGTCAGAAAATTCGCGAATTTGTCTCAAAGTTAGCGACGAATTTCCAAATTCGTCGCTAATTAGCCCAAACAAAATTAGTGACGAATTTGGAAATTCGTAGCAAAATTAGTGACGAATTTGGAAATCCATCGCAAATTAGCGACGAATTCCAAATTTGTCGCTGATTAGCCCAAACAAAATTAGCGACGAATTTGGAAATTCGTAGCAATAGCTAATCGTCAGAAAATTAGCGACGAATTTAGAAATTCGTAGCAAAATTAGCGACGAATTTCCAAATTCGTCGCTAATTAGCCCAAATAAAATTAGCGACGAATTTGGAAATTCGTAGCAAAATTAGTGACGAATTTGGAAATCCATCGCAAAATTAGCGACGAATTTCCAAATTTGTCGCTAATTAGCCCAAATTTAGTGACGAATGTGGAAATTCGTCGCTAATTAGCCTGAACAAAAATCGTTAGAAATCGTCCATCTTCGCTTAAACCAAAATCCGTCTCTGTCCCTCTCTCTCTCTCTCCTCATCTGTTTTGAGGATGGAGTCTCTCGTCTTCTCAACATTCGTAGCATTCTCTCCTTACCTGTCCAGATCCGCCGTCTCTCTTCCTCACTCTTCATTCTCATCCTCTAAATCGTCCATCTTCGCTCTTCAAAATTTGAACTTTCGCACTCTCGAGCCAAAACCATGCTCGGACAAGCCCGCCGTTCGCTGTCTTCATCAGAGCTCGCAAATGGGTGCTCCTCTCTCGTCTTCTTCCGGCAAGATTCACCTCGCTCGTCTCTCTTCCTCCCTTTCTAACATTTTGAATCGCGATCTCTCCTCCCCCCACTCTCAAGCGGACACATTTTGCTTCTCCAACATTAAAGTCTAGCAATAGCCCAGCGATCTCTGAGAATGGATCCAAAGGGAGCTTATCGGTCTGTTCTATACGGAGCCTCCTCTCCAGATTCATTTCTACCAAGCACAAAACATCTCTCAGGAACTCCAAAATCCCCAAATCTGGTGCAAAAAACACGCCTCCGCTCCATCCCAACATTTGGGACTCCGATGCCATTGTACCTTCTCCAAAGCTTGGGAAACCGAGTGAATCGCCCTATTTGAAGGTCAAGAAGCGCCGTCCAACCACAGCCATCGACTACGGTACTGGAGTCCAGATTCTAGCAGTGTGTTGTGATTTTTTTTTGCAGTTTTGCTCCCCACTTTCGAGCAGTTTTAAGTGCTTTTGCTCAATTTTGTCCATGAACGTTTGCTTTGCTGTCGCTAATGTTGGCTATGTCTGAATAGTAGAGCTTAATCGTGCCGGTGGTCATACTAACATTCCTATATTGTGGTGTTTTGGAGTTAAATATCTAAGATTGTTGGTCTTTTTCTAAAGGATTTCATGACTTGATACAGGAGCAAGGGAATTCTGAAGGTAAACTAGCCAACTATCAATGCTGCTGTTCTTTTCTGGAGTAGCCTCCGTCTGATTATTTGAGCATTAGTTGCAATATTCTGCTTCACCTATATCTAGCTAAAGTCTTCTTCTTCTTTTCCAATGCATTTTAAAACGGACAAATAGGGGACTTACTCGATCCAATCCAGCGAAACCTTAAGTGCATTACTTTTTTTCCATACTAAGTGTAGGTTTGTCCCGTGATCAACATTCTCTCTATACCTAGTCCTTCTAAGTTTGTGTTATTTTGTGGCTTGCCCCTATTTTCAGATACATGATGACTTGAAGAATGGGTTATATGTTGAGAATTTGACTGAGGAATACGCGACGGGCTATGAGTAAATAACTCAAAGCTTAATTGAGGTAATAGCATGGCCTATGCTCGTCAAGAAGGCTATTTTAGGACTCTTTTGAAAGAACATTGCTGCTTATTAACTTTGCATTTCTATCATGTTTCGTGCAGGGTCTTTCAAACAGAAAAGTGGGGGCGACAAGCTTGAACTCCAAGATTGGCATATATGTGGCTAGCATAACCTTATGTATATTCATTGATGCAAATATTTGGTCGATATGGAAAAACAATCATATATTAATAAAATCTCGTCGCTAAATTCATCCTTGAACAATATTTGTCACAAAATCCATTGCTAAAGAATTAATATAAATTCGTTGCTAAATTGTCCCTGAATAATATTTGTCGCAAAATTCATCGCTAAAGAATTAATAAAAATTCGTCGCTAAGTTCGTCCCTGAACAATGTTCGTCGCAAAATTCATCGCTAAAGACATTAGCAAGTACGTTGCAAAAAGAAAAATATCGTCACTATTTACATCGCTAAATTATTCAAAAATTCGTCGCAAAATTCGTTGCTAAAATTTATCAACGAATTTTGCGACGAATACTATTTGTGGCAAATTAACGACGAATAGTAATTTGAAACGAATTTTGCGACGAATAGTATTTGTAGCTAAATCAAGTTGCGACAAATTTTGCGACGAAAAAAATTTCGTCGCTGATTCGGCATCACAAAATTTAGCGACGAAAAATTCCATTTTTGTCGCAAATTTGGCGACCAATTTTGCGACGAATATTATTCGTTACAATTTATCGACGAAAATGAAATTTTTCGTCGCTAAATTTTGCGACGCCGAATTAGCGACGAAAACGAATCTCGCCAAATATTTTCGTGGCAAACGACGTTGCTAAAACCTTGTTTTTTTGTAGTGTACAAACAAGTTCTTTTTAAGTTTTTTTTCTTTTTATAATCGAGATGTCCGCACGGCTGACGAGCTTGCATTCAAACCAGCAGTGAAGCACGATTAGTCCTCACGGGGGCTAGCGCAGTAACCCACCTCCACGACCCTCCACTTAAATCACCGATGTCTAACAGGGGATTTGAACCCAAGACCTAATGCTTGTGAATGCAAATTCCCAAGCCCACCTACCAACTGGGCCACCGATGGGTGGGTAGTTCTTTTAAGTTCATAGCTTTTAAAGTAAAAAAATTAGGAATTACGGTAACAGTACAGGCACTGGGCTTTAATCATATTGATGAAAACTACTTGGATTATTCCTTTTCTAAATCTTGCAAGCCAAACATGGTCTTCAAATAGTTTTTATACGAGCCAAACTGTGGTATAGCTATTCTAGTGCTATTTGTTCTCTATTTTAATTTTGCGGAATCCTACTCTAGCCAATCTTATTATGTGCATACTCTCTCAGCTTAGGTGTTTCTACAGGTACATTCGACATTTCTACTACCCGATATTTCTGTTTCATACCCCGCAATACAATTAAAAAAGTCCCAATCTAGTGAGCGCCAATTTGATTGAGAATACAAACGAGATCGTGACGAATGAAACCAAAGAGTGTAAGTTCATTTAGACATCACCCTTGAAGCTTTCTAGGAATGGCATAAGCATCGCACATAAGAGGTCTGCATCACACAAATTAAAAGCAAAAGACTTGCTAAATTTCAAGAATCATTTAAATAAGAACAAACTGATAAAGGAGGGACATAATTCAAAGATCATTGCCAAAACCGACGTTCACAAACTGATACACATGTCACAACCGAAATAAGATTGATCAACTTATTTCGGTTGTGACATTGTGTATCAGTTTGTGAACGTCGGTTTTGCAATGATCTTTGATTATGTCCTCCTTTATCAGTTTGTTCTTATTTAAATGATTCTTGAAATTTAGCAAGTCTTTGCTTTTAATTTGTGTGATGCAGACCTCTTATGTGCGATGCTTATGCCATTCCTAGAAAGCTTCAAGGGTGATGTCTAAATGAACTTACACTCTTTGGTTTCATTCGTCACGATCTCGTGTTGTATTCTCAATCAAATTGGCGCTCACTAGATTGGGACTTTTTTAATTGTATTGCGGGGTATGAAACAGAAATATCGGGTAGTAGAAATGTCGAATGTCCTGTAGAAACACCTAAGCTGAGAGAGTATGCACATAATAAGATTGGCTAGAGTAGGTATTCCGCAAAATTAAAATGGAGAACAAATAGCACTAGAATAGCTATACCACAGTTTGGCTCGTATAAAAAACTATTTGAGACCATGTTTGGCTTGCAAGATTTAGAAAAGGATAATCCAAGTAGTTTTCATCAATATGATTAAAGCCCAGTGCCTGTACTGTTACCGTAATTCCTAATTTTTTTACTTTAAAAGCTATGAACTTAAAAGAACTACCCACCCATCGGTGCCCAGTTGGTAGGTGGGCTTGGAATTTGCATTCACAAGCATTAGGTCTTGGGTTCAATCCCCTGTTAGACATCGGTGATTTAAGTGGAGGGTCGTGGAGGTGGGTTACTGCGCTAGCCCCCGTGAGGACTAATCGTGCTCACTGCTGGTTTGAATGCAAGCTCGTCAGCCGTGCGGACATCTCGATTATAAAAAGAAAAAAAACTTAAAAAGAACTTGTTTGTACACTACAAAAAAACAAGGTTTTAGCAACGTCGTTTGCCACGAAAATATTTGGCGAGATTCGTTTTCGTCGCTAATTCGGCGTCGCAAAATTTAGCGACGAAAAATTTCATTTTCGTCGATAAATTGTAACGAATAATATTCGTCGCAAAATTGGTCGCCAAATTTGCGACAAAAATGGAATTTTTCGTCGCTAAATTTTGTGATGCCGAATCAGCGACGAAATTTTTTTCGTCGCAAAATTTGTCGCAACTTGATTTAGCTACAAATACTATTCGTCGCAAAATTCGTTTCAAATTACTATTCGTCGTTAATTTGCCACAAATAGTATTCGTCGCAAAATTCGTTGATAAATTTTAGCAACGAATTTTGCGACGAATTTTTGAATAATTTAGCGATGTAAATAGTGACGATATTTTTCTTTTTGCAACGTACTTGCTAATGTCTTTAGCGATGAATTTTGCGACGAACATTGTTCAGGACGAACTTAGCGACGAATTTTTATTAATTCTTTAGCGATGAATTTTGCGACAAATATTATTCAGGGACAATTTAGCAACGAATTTATATTAATTCTTTAGCAATGGATTTTGTGACAAATATTGTTCAAGGATGAATTTAGCGACGAGATTTTATTAATATATGATTGTTTTTCCATATCGACCAAATATTTGCATCAATGATATACATAAGGTTATGCTAGCCACATATATGCCAATCTTGGAGTTCAAGCTTGTCGCCCCACTTTTCTGTTTGAAAGACCCTGCACGAAACATGATAGAAATGCAAAGTTAATAAGCAGCAATGTTCTTTCAAAAGAGTCCTAAAATAGCCTTCTTGACGAGCATAGGCCATGCTATTACCTCAATTAAGCTTTGAGTTATTTACTCATAGCCCGTCGCGTATTCCTCAGTCAAATTCTCAACATATAACCCATTCTTCAAGTCATCATGTATCTGAAAATAGGGGCAAGCCACAAAATAACACAAACTTAGAAGGACTAGGTATAGAGAGAATGTTGATCACCGGGACAAACCTACACTTAGTATGGAAAAAAAGTAATGCACCTTAAGGTTTCGCTGGATTGGATCGAGTAAGTCCCCTATTTGTCCGTTTTAAATTGCATTGGAAAAGAAGAAGAAGACTTTAGCTAGATATAGGTGAAGCAGAATATTGCAACTAATGCTCAAATAATCAGACGGAGGCTACTCCAGAAAAGAACAGCAGCATTGATAGTTGGCTAGTTTACCTTCAGAATTCCCTTGCTCCTGTATCAAGTCATGAAATCCTTTAGAAAAAGACCAACAATCTTAGATATTTAACTCCAAAACACCACAATATAGGAATGTTAGTATGACCACCGGCACGATTAAGCTCTACTATTCAGACATAGCCAACATTAGCGACAGCAAAGCAAACGTTCATGGACAAAATTGAGCAAAAGCACTTAAAACTGCTCGAAAGTGGGGAGCAAAACTGCAAAAAAAATCACAACACACTGCTAGAATCTGGACTCCAGTACCGTAGTCGATGCTGTGGTTGGACGGCGCTTCTTGACCTTCAAATAGGGCGATTCACTCGGTTCCCAAGCTTTGGAGAAGGTACAATGGGCATCGGAGTCCCAAATGTTGGGATGGAGCGGAGGCGTGTTTTTTGCACCAGATTTGGGGATTTTGGAGTTCCTGAGAGATTTTTTGTGCTTGGTAGAAATGAATCTGGAGAGGAGGCTCCGTATAGAACAGACCGATAAGCTCCCTTTGGATCCATTCTCAGAGATCGCTGGGCTATTGCTAGACTTTAATGTTGGAGAAGCAAATGTGTCCGCTTGAGAGTGGGGGGAGGAGAGATCGCGATTCAAAATGTTAGAAAGGGAGGAAGAGAGACGAGCGAGGTGAATCTTGCCGGAAGAAGACGAGAGAGGAGCACCCATTTGCGAGCTCTGATGAAGACAGCGAACGGCGGGCTTGTCCGAGCATGGTTTTGGCTCGAGAGTGCGAAAGTTCAAATTTTGAAGAGCGAAGATGGACGAT
This sequence comes from Psidium friedrichsthalianum, assembly GCA_019149425.1. Taxonomy (NCBI): domain Eukaryota; kingdom Viridiplantae; phylum Streptophyta; class Magnoliopsida; order Myrtales; family Myrtaceae; genus Psidium; species Psidium friedrichsthalianum. The sequence continues at coordinate 8,650 of JAGVVM010002652.1, forward strand.
TTAGAGGATGAGAATGAAGAGTGAGGAAGAGAGACTGCGGATCTGGACAGGTAAGGAGAGAATGCTACGAATGTTGAGAAGACGAGAGACTCCATCCTCAAAACAGATGAGGAGAGAGAGAGAGAGGGACAGAGACGGATTTTGGTTTAAGCGAAGATGGACGATTTCTAACGATTTTTTGTTCAGGCTAATTAGCGACGAATTTCCACATTCGTCACTAAATTTGGGCTAATTAGCGACAAATTTGGAAATTCGTCGCTAATTTTGCGATGGATTTCCAAATTCGTCACTAATTTTGCTACGAATTTCCAAATTCGTCGCTAATTTTATTTGGGCTAATTAGCGACGAATTTGGAAATTCGTCGCTAATTTTGCTACGAATTTCTAAATTCGTCGCTAATTTTCTGACGATTAGCTATTGCTACGAATTTCCAAATTCGTCGCTAATTTTGTTTGGGCTAATCAGCGACAAATTTGGAAATTCGTCGCTAATTTTGCGATGGATTTCCAAATTCGTCACTAATTTTGCTACGAATTTCCAAATTCGTCACTAATTTTGTTTGGGCTAATTAGCGACGAATTTGGAAATTCGTCGCTAACTTTGAGACAAATTCGCGAATTTTCTGACGATTTTTTGTTTGTGGCTAATTTTGCGACGAATTTCCGAATTCGTCGCTAACTTTGCGACGAATTTCCGTATTCGTCGCTAATTTTGCGACAAATTTCTCAATTCGTCGCTAATTTTCTGACGAATTGTGTTTCGTCGCTATTTTATTTCTAATTTCCGGTATTTTAGCCCCGATTAGCAAACGGCCAGAGAAACTTTCGAGTTATGAATCAGGTATAGAGCCAATGGGCAATGCTTGGTTACAATTTCGAATCCATTATTATATGTTTGCTCTAGTTTTTGTTTTATTTTTTATGTTGAAATGGTTTTTCTTTATCCATGGGCAATGAGTTTCGATGTATTGGGGGTATTCGAATTTATAGAAGCTTTAATTTTTGTGCTTATCCTAATTGTTGGTTTAGTTTATGCATGGTGAAAAGGAGCATTGGAATGGTCTTAGTTCCTGAATATTTAGACAATAAAAAAAGTAAACAAAAAAATAACATTGAGACAGTTATGAATTTCATAGAATTTCCCTTGCTTGCTCGAACAACCCAAAATTCAGTTATTTCAACTACATCAAATGATCTTTCAAATTGGTCAAGGCTCTCTAGTTTATGGCCGCTTCTTTATGGTACCGGTTATTGCTTCATTGAATTTGCTTCATTAATAGGTATTTTTCAACGTTGTCGCTAATAATTAGCGACGAATATAAAGTTTCGTCGCTAATTAGCGACGAAACTTTATATTCGTCGCTAATTAGCGATGAAAATTAATTTCGTCCCTAATAATTAGCGACGAAAAAAATTTCGTCGCTAAATTCGTCGCAAATTAGCGACGATTTTATTTCGTCGCTAATTTTTCGTGGCTAAAAAACCTTTGTTATTTTGCGACGAATTTTGCGACAAATTTGTGACGAAATTTATTTTCGTCGCTATTTTCATCTCAAATTAGCGATGAATTATTTTTCGTCGCTAATTTTTTGTGGCTAATATCCCTTATTTTTGTAGTGGTAGTAACCGCGGTGTACATTTGCATAATTTTAGAAAGGTTAAGTATGTAACAATTTGCAAATACCTGTTGGTTGTGGGGAGCAGTTGTGGTGGCATCTGATGGAGCCGGCTGTGGAAGTGGCTGGTGGGTTTGGTGGACTGGAAGTGAAGCCGGTGATTTGTTTTCGGTTGTTTCGGTTTGTGTGTGTGTGTGTGGTGGGGGGGGTTGTTGGCCATTGGTGCCAAAGTTTTCCAAACTAGAATAGATTGGCCAATTCGATTAGTTGGATTGGATAATGTTGGTCCAGTCCAATTGTTACTGTCAAAGTGTCCGTGGTCATTGTCGGGATCAAGCTGGCGTTAACCCCGTTGATTTGACCAAACTTGGTGTTCAACCGGGTCAAGCAGCTGGGGAGTTTCTCCCCCGTTCATCCCATCTAAATCAATCTGGTTGCCTCATATACTTTATAAAATCTCTTTCTTTTGTTGGTCAGTAGCTTGGAATAAAATTTTTACTTTTGAGAATCTCAGGAAACGGAATTTCATTCTCACGATTGGTTTTGCATGTGTAAAAATTCTAAGTAATATGTTGATCTTCTCTTCCTTTGTTGACTTTGCTCTTAAGCTTTGGAATCATGTCCTTAGTTTGTCCAAAGAGGTAAGGGTTATTGCAAGTCATGTTGTTCCACTTTTTCGTTATTGGAACGCTTATGGAGAAAGCTCAATTTCTAAGAAGTTTCGGGGTGCTCCCCTGCTTTGGGTCATATGGTGCATGGGAAAGCAACACAACAACAGTGTTTGAGGTTCTAGAATTTTGGGTTGCTTATGTATTGGGCTCTCTTATTCGGATTCGGACATTTTCTGACTTTGTATAGTCCTGCTATGTTTTCCTTCCTCTTTTGCTTTTGTCCTTTCGTTCCTTATACAGTGCTTATGTACTTGAATTTTTATTTCAATTTCTTTTATTATAAAAAAATATTCGCTGGATCAACTAATAGCGGTGCATGTCGGACATGGATGACAAAATTCAAGTCATTCCTAGTTGCACCAGAACGAAAGCTAATCCCATGGGACCAAGGGATAGGCACACACACACACACACACACACACACACACACACACACACACATATTCTGGTGGAATAGTTGCTCTTGATGAGTTGTTCAATAAGCTGTTGCATTAACTCTCCCATCAGGAGTAGATGGGGAATCGAATAGCTTCTCCAATGTATCTAACATGCTGTAAGATATGCTTGTGTTCTTGCTTTTCCTTATTTGTAACAATGATCCCAATTTGTTATTACCACGAGTCTTAAGAGTTAAAGTGAGAGACACCACTGTCATTAACTTCACAGCATTGTGATAAAAGAAAGAAACCATGGTCAGAACTGAAACTCTCTTTATATAATTTTGGGTGGTTTCTATCCTTTTCTGGTCGAAAGATGGTGAAACTAAGTGAAACCATTGTTATGGTGCTCCTGAAAAGGATTTCTTTTCGACTCTGAAAGCAACAATAAGGATGGCTGATAGAATAAGAACTTTTCATTATGTCTTCCAAATGCATGGGAGTTGTTGATGATACTAGTGCTATCGCACGAGTGGAGCAGATTTTTTGGGCCCTCCACTTCCTGATGTTGCTAAGACATGTATCCCTTGATAGACAGCCATTCTTTTGAAGTTGTTTGGAGACTTATGGGCTGTGCTTGGATCATACACGGGGAACCCACAGTGATCTGCTGCTGTGCAGAAAATTGCTCAAGGGACTCCTCCCCTTGTGAGTTCATGTTACAAGTTTTGTTACCTCACCTGCACAACCTTTCTTATGATTCGAAGTTTGTCTTGATGAATCAGGGGATTACCAAATAGCTCCAGACTTTTCTTTTATCATCACAAGAAACAATCATCCTTGCAGTCACCCAAAAATAGCTCCTATTATGTCATTGACTGAGATTGGGAACTATTCTATGTAGGAACCTGAAGGCCGCACTTAAGTTGCAGATGGATGCTGGTTCTTGTTTGCCTGTAGTGTCTTATCTTTTTTTATTCATTTGCCTAGTTGCAGCTTTGATATGGTAGCCTTCCCTTCTTTTTTGTGGATACTTCGAAGTTTTATAACTTTGACAAGGGGACTAAAACGTCGAACGTGGGATCTATGCTATTTGAAATGGTTTAGAGCAAACAATATCTGATTGAGGCCTCAGAAGAAAAAGGTTAGATCACAATGAGAGTATGAAAATCAAATGACTGTCTGAACCATTTTAGTCACATAAATCAAATCGAAGCATGTGCTTGTCCAAAGATATACTAACATATCTCCATGGAACCATCGAGCTCCTTATTTTTGTTAGCCTTCTCTTCATTGAGACCTCTAATTCTGCTTTAGATGCTTTGGCGAATGAGAGAGAGGTGTGTAACGAGGGATTCGCAACTTGCTATTTGGTTGTGAATTCCTTTTTTCATGCGGTATAGCTAGATCTTTTATTGCTTATCTATCTATATTGATTTGCCTTGACAAATTACTAATGATGAACAGTAAAATTACATGATGATGCTGTATGATCCAAGTAAGAGTTGCTTGGCATTTCCACTAAACAAGAACTTGCTCGATAAATGAAGTGGACATTTCTGAAGCACTTGTGTTATATGTGACAATTTATGCCTTGCAATTTTAGACTAATTTTCATTCCATTGACGACCCTCTTGATATAAGAGAGATTTTCATAAGCAAGAATTCCATTTCTATGTAGACGTTAAAAACTTCCATTTTTTAAAATGCATTTTGCTTTCGCTGTTAATAAAGCTTGGCAAAGAAGTAACAAATCTAAGCTCTTTCTTTGCATGATCAACTAGTTAGAACCATCGACCAAAAAAACTTACTCAGAACCGACAACTTTCAAAACAGAGGTTTTAGCTTGTAAATAAGTGCTTTTGTGCATTTTGTGTAACAACATCTCCATCAGAATATTGTACTATAGTGAGATAACGGGTGAATATTGCACTAGGACTTTTAAGTATTCATTGCGTTAAGGCTTCTTGAACTCTAGGTTTTGAAAAGAATTTGTTTTGTGACTGACAAAGAGAAAAGATTGATACTTACCGGTACACCCTATGAAGCGCAGACACTCTCCGAGGGCTCACATGTTGTGTCGAACACTCTCCCAACACTCTCCGACATGCGATCTACATGTGATCAGCTAAACACACCAACAACGCATGAATCCAGCAGCCCGACACACCATTTCAACACACACGGTCAATTTTAAGTATTTTCAATATATTAGGGTTCAAATGTAAATCTATGAAAAATATACACGCCAAAATTAATATACCTAGCTAGTTCCAGAAAAATCTAATTGTGAATCCTTAATGAAAGAAGAATAAGAAACTCACCGCTTATATTTCTATATACACATGATAATTTACATTTAATATACAACGTGTTCTAATGTGTCAAAATTCTCTATATTTTAAAAAATGACATGTTAACGTGTCGTGACTTGTCGCATATTGCATATTGCGTGTCGATGTCGATGTCAGTGTCGATGCTACTTAGGCTACACCTCTATCAACTTTGGGTGATCAGAAAAAGATACATTTCTAGAGATAGGGGCGAGCATGGGCTGGCTAGGTGGGCTTTTGCCAAAATTTTGGCTCAGCTCGAACACTCAGGTTTGAGACTTTTGGTCGAGGCCCTAGGCTAGCCTAGCCACTGAATCGATATTGAAAAGTATCCAATCCTAAGATACTAAATTCAGCAGTTCACTATTTTCAATTTTTTTTAGCTCCACAATTTATTTGCTCAAAAGAAAAATTTTTATGATTAATGCTAGTTGCAAATATATTGCAATGTTGGGTGATTCATTGTAGCCTTTTAGGACCATTTCATGTACATAGGCTAAGCTTTCTCAAAAGTTTAAAGTTTAGCATTTCTAGTTTCCTTGGGTAAATGCATTTTTTTGGTCCTTTCTTACTAAGCTCAACTGCTTGACCTAATTAAAACTTTTTCGATAGTTTGAAGTAAATCTGGAAATTCAACCACACTAAGGCTTAAGGCAGGGGAGTGAGGTGTCATTGTTAAGACGGTTATTTTAATTAATGAAAACTCTTTGAGAGAGAAATGAAGGGAAGAATAGAACAGAAGGATAATTACTATATTTAAAACTATTCCCCACATTTTCATCTTGGTACATAACTTTTGGCAAAACAATGACTAATAAAACACTAAATAGATTGCTAGGTCAACAAAATCAATGAAAAGATAGGCACAATGACAATCTTCATCATCAATCCCCATTGCGATCGAAATGGCATGGCAAAGCTCTCGAGGAAGGTTACAATGCGATTATTTCATCGTCAACCCTATTAATCCTTTGTATCGCAATCTCCCATGCTACATACCTTCATTTGGTATAATTACCCAAAAGCTTCCCTATCTCCTCTAGTAGAACAATACCCATATGATGCTTCACAAACGTCGTGAATAATAAGATGATCCCGCCAAAGGTGATCTCCTTCCACAACCATAAGGATATTGATGATGATACTAGACTTACCCCCGGGTTGATGGTGACACCAATTGCACTCCCTTGCATGTGCAACCTCAGCGGGAACATTTCAGAACCGTACATCGAAATGATCGTTGCAATCCTGATGAAGAAGAAAACCATGTAGAATAGTGTCAAGACAATGCACATGGTAAGGTTCTCATTACTGTTTTCAACTTTACCGAGGAATACTCCAAGGGAGACGAGCGAGAAGAACATCTCGTCAATGCTGAACAGCATCAATGGCCATTGATCAACACAATCAAGGAGGAAGATGGAGAAGCATGCACATAGTCTTTATGAGGTCGACTGTCATGGTTGCAAGGAACTTTTTATCAAGGTCGATGATGCTAGCATTCGAGACAACACAAGGGTCTTGGAGAAAGGCGTCAATTCCAGAGGCTTGTCAGAAGCAAATGCATCCCACCTGCGCAAATCATCATATGCTAGATGGACAAGGTTCAGTAGAGGAAGAGGAGATCCCACCACCCAGTGCTTTGTTAGGTGATCTAGATTACATGTCATTGCACTCCTCAAGGATGCTGACGGCCTTCTTGATATCGTTGCAGCAGAGTTCGACCTCCTCATTGGAGTCAGAGATAATTTTGAGGACTTGCATCACGTCGAGGCCTACATGACGATCCACCAAGGGGATTCTGATATGGCTAGGACACCTACAGTGAACAAGTAGGAGGAGATTGCTCCAACTAGAGCATGACACGCTACCTAAGGTCGAGTTGGACTTTGGGGAAGAAACAGTTACTAATGTGGTTGGGGATAGTATCGATGTTGAAGAACAACTGAACCACGGGAACGACGTAAGGCCAAAAAAAAATTGCAACTAAATTAGGAAAATGAAAAGAAAGGAAAGTTAGTGAATGCCTCAGGGAAGGAGGCAAGTTTGCTGCGGGAGAAAGTAGGGGAAACCTTGGCAATATAAATTGAGGTGACAGCGAGGGTGTAGCAAGGCCGACGATGGCGAAGAGGTGGCCCACTTGGAGGACAGGCCATCGGAGCCAATGAGCAGGCGGCTAACAAAAAAGTTAACCCCCACCAACACAATCGGGTGGCAACGGCCGATGTAGGCAAAAGTAAGCCTCGCAATCAACGACGCGAAGCATGATAATGTGGTGAGGATCATCGTCAGGACCTCCACCAGCGTGGGGGAGATATTGAGCTCTTTTATTTATATTACTGAACCACTCATCAGTCCCACATCTGCCAAAGTTATAAAAAAAAAATTTAAATGAGATCACAATAACCCAAGAAAATCATAACCATATACAAGTATTGAGAAAGTAAAAAAATATGAAAGATATTATTTGTTCGAGAACTTACTATAACTAAGCAATAAGAGGGTTGTGGAGCCGATGATGGCGCAGGTTAAGGGGTATCCATTCACAAGCATATTTTATTTAATTGGTTTCCCACTTGAATTTGGGGCTATGTAAGGATGGACATAGGACTGTGAATGACTGAAATAAGAAGGGTGCGTACCAATGAGGACTCTAAATTTAGGGTTGATTGGATGTTTAATGACGACAAGGAGGGTCCCTATTTATAATAGGGAGGGTTCCTAAAAATAGTACAATCGACGGATGGCCCTGCTCCACTGCACCATTTTATCTCCTCCATCAGGGCCTGCGCCGGAGGCTCCGTCAGGAAGTGGTGGGACTAGGGCTGGTCTTGGATTATGTCCTGCAAGCTTGTTTTCGCTCAAGATATGGAGACAAATGAGGAGGAGACCAAGGCCCTTGGGTCCCACAACAAGGTGCGCTAGAGGCATATGTTTGATCATTCGCAACCCATCTTCTTTTCTATCCCCTTCCTTGCTTCTTTTCACTTAGTAAATCCCCATCAAACGTTTCACACACGCTAGTCCTCCGCAAGTGTAGGGACGTCCTCATGCTCAGTCATTGCTGATTGTACTTCTTTTAGGAACCCTCGCTATTATATATAGGGACCCTTCTTGTTGGTCATTAAACATCCAATCAACCCCAAATTCATTGTTCTCATTATTATGCACCCTTCTTATTTTCAGTCATTCATAGTCCTAGTCCGTCCTTACATAGCCCCAAATTCAAGTGGGAAACCAGCTAACTAAAACATGCTTGCAAACGGATACCCCTTAACTTGCGCCATCATCAGCTCCATGACCCTCTTACTACCTTGTTATAGTAAGTTATCAAATAGATATTATCTTTCATTTTTTTTTTTTTTTTGCTTTTTCAATACTTGTATATGGTTATGATTTTCATGGGACATTGTGATCTCATTTTTTTGAAGTTTTTTTTATAACTTTGGTAGATGTGGGAGTGATGAGTGGCTCAATAATATACATAAAAGAGTTGAATATCTCCCACACATCAGTTGAGGTCCTTGCGGTGACCCTCACCGCATTATCATGCTTCGAGCTATTGATTGTGTAGCGTACCTCCCCCCGCATTGGCCGATGCCACTCGATCGTGTTAGCAGGGGTCGACTTTTTCGTCAGCCGCTAGTTCATTGGCTTCGGCGGTAATTACGCTGTCCTCCAAGTGGGCTGCCTCTTCACCACCATTGGCCTTGGCTAAGCCCTTAACATCACCCCAATTCATATTGCCAAGGTTTCCCTCTTTCCTCCTGCAGCAAGCTCGCCTCCTTCCCCGAGGTATTTGCTAACTTTTCTTTTCTTTTTCATTTTCCTAATTTATGTTTTTTTTTTGCCTTACGTCATTTCAGTGGTTCAGGTGTTCTTCAACATCAACACCATCTTCGGCTACATCAGTAACTATTTCTTCCCCAAAGTCCAACTCGACCTCAAGTGGCGTGTCATTCTCAAGTTAGGAGCAGTCTTCTTCTACTTGCTCACTGTAGGGGTCCTATCTATTCTTAGAATCCCCTCAGTGGCTCATCATGCAGGGCCGCCTAAGCAATGCAATGTAAGTCCTCAAAATGATCTCCCACTCCAACGAAGAGCCTGAGATTTGCTATAAAGATATCAAGAAGGCTATCGGCATCCTTGAGGAGTGCAATGACCATGTTGTCCAGGCTACCCATCAAAGCACCAGGTAGCAAGATCTCCTCTCCTCTAATGGACCTTGTCCGTCTGGCACATGGCAATCTGTGCAATTGGGATGCATTACTTCCCGCATGCCTGTGGCATTGGCACCCTTCTCCAAGACCCTCGCATTATCTCGAATGCCACCGTCGTCAACGTTGATAAAAAGCTCCTTACAACCACGATAGTTGACCTCATAAAGATTGTGTGCATGCTCTTCCCTATCTTTCTCCTTGATTGGATCGGCCAGTAGTCATGATGTTGTTCAGCATCGGTGAGATGTTCTTCTCACTCATCTCCCTTGGAGTGTTACTTAGTGAAGTTGAACGCTATTCTACGTGGTTTTTCTCTTCATTGGGATGGCCTCGATCATGTCAATGTATAGTTTTGAAATGTTCCCTCTGAGGCTGGGCGCTCAAGGGAGTGCAGTCAATGTTGTTATCAACCAGTGGGTCAGTCTAGTACCATCAGTGATATTCTTAGGGTTGTGCAAGGAGATCACCTTTAGCAGGATCATCTTCTTGTTCATGACGTTTGCAAAGCATCATGTGGGTATTGTTCTACAAGATAATGTAGGAGACACAAGGATTCACATTGGAGGAGATATGGAAGCTTGTTTGTAATTATACCAAAGAGAGGTCTGCAACATGGGAGATTGAGATGCAAAGGATTAATAGGGTTGACAATGACGCAATTGGGTCGTGACCTTCCTTGAGAGCTCTCCCAAGCTGTTTTGATCGCAACAAGGATTGACGATGAAAATTGTCGTTGTGCCTATCTTTTGGTTGATTTGTTAACCTAGCATTCTATGTAGTATTTTATTCAATCACTGTTTTGCCAAAAGTTATGTACCAAGATGAAAATGTGGGGAATAGTTTTAAAAATAGTAATTACCCTTCTGTTATATTCTTCCTTCCATTTCTCTCTCAAAGAGTTTTCATTAATAAAAATAACTGTCTCAACAATGACACCTCACTCCCATACCTCAAGCCTTGGTGTGTTTGAATTCCCAAATTTACTTCAAACGATCGAAAAAGTGACCTTAGTAAGAAAGGACCAAAAAATGCATTTATCGAAGAAAACCAAAAATGCTAAACTATATTCTTTTGAGAAAGCTTAGCCTATATATATATGAAAGAGGTCCTAGAAGGCTACAATTAATCACCTAACATTGCAATATCTTTGCAGATAGCATTAATGATGAAAACTTTTCTTTGAGTAAATTGTGAAGCTAAATAAATTTAAAAATAGTGATCTACCGAATTTAGTATCTTAGGATTTGATATTTTTCAATATCGGTTGGGCGACCATGCCAAGCCAGGGCCTCTATCGAAAGTCTCAGACCTAAGAGTTTGAAATAGGCCACAATTTTGGCAAAAGCCCATCTGGCCCAGTCCATGCTTGCCCCTATCTCCAGAAATATGCCCCTTTCTCCTCACCCAAATTTGATAGAGGGGTAGCAGCAAGTATCAATCTTTTCTATTTGTTAGTCACAAAATAAATTCCTTTCAAAACCCAGAGTTCAAGAAGCCTCAACGCAATAAATACTTAAAAGTCCCAATGCAGCATTCACCAGTTATCTCACTCCTTTGCAGTATTATGACTAAGATGTTACACATAAAGCACAAAAGGACATATTTACAAGATGAAACCTCTGTTTTGAAAGTTGTCTGAGCAAGTTTTTTTTGTCATTGGTTCTAAGTAGTTGATCATGCAAAAAAAGAACTTAGATTGGCTACTTCTCTGAAGAGCCTTATTAACGGCAAAAGCAAAATACATGTAAAAAATGGAAGTTTTTAATGTCTACATAGAAATGAAAATTCTTGTTTATGAAAATATCTCTTTGATCAAGAGAATCGTCGATGGAATGAGAATCAATCTAAAATTGCAAAGCATAAATTATCACATATAGCGCAAGTGCTTCAAAAATCTCCTCTTCATTTATCAAGCAAGTACATGTTTAGTGGAAATGCCAAGCAACTCTTACTTGGATTATACAACATCATTGTGTATCTTTAATGTCCATCATTAGAAATTTGTCAAGGCATATCAACATAGATAGATAAGCAACAAAAGATCCAACTATACGTAGCATGAGAAAAAAATTCACTTGTATATGGTTATGATTTTCTTGGGACATTGTGATCTCTTTTATTTTATTTTTTTAGTAACTTTGGAAGATGTGAGACTAATGAGCAGTCCAGTAATATAAGTAAAAGAGCTTAATATCTCTCACACGCCGGTTGAGGTCTTGACGGTGTTCCTCACCGCATTATAATGCTTCGCGTCATTGATTGTGAGGGCGTCCCTCCTCCCGCATCGGCCGCTACCACTCGATCGTGTTAGCGGGAGTTAGCTTTTCTATTAGCCATCTGCTTATGGGTTCCAGCCGCAATTACACCGTCCTCCAAGTGGGCCGCCTCTTCACCAACATCGGCCAACAAACTTGCCATCACCCCTATTTATATTGCCAAGTTTTCCCTTGCCTCCTCCCGTGGCAAACTCAGCTGCTTCCTTGAGGTATTCGCTGGCTTTCTTTCTTTTCATTTTCCTAATTTATATAGCATGTTTTTTTTTTTTTGCCTTACGTCACTTCTGTGGATCAAGTGTTCCTCAACATCGGCACCGTACCCGGCCATATCAGTAACTAATAGGATCATAAGACCCAACCTATATCGTAACTAGATCATACGTTCCTGTGAAATCTGATCACCTCTTTGTAACTATTTCTGCAATGCATGAAAATGAAAATTACCAAAATATATGCTTCTTTTTCCGGAGGTTTTCTCATTGCCATGAGGAGTCATTCCAAGCATTTTCCTGGAAAACCCTACTTTCTTTTCACTCGTGCAAAACAGAGCTGCAAATTTTTTTTTTTTGGTAAAAAGAAAAAAAAGCTGCAATTGGATTAGTCACTTTCATCCCAGCAACATTCAAAAAACTATGCACCTGCGTTGTGCGCATAGTTCCTGTCGAAATGTTCGGTTTCTCAGTTACGTGTAGAGGTCACCACATCACAGACCAAAGACCTAGTAAACGAAGACAGCACTCAAAAACATGCATACTAGATCATCTAACCAAATTCGTTACTGTGCTGGATGATTCATGTACCAATTGTTTCAAATATTGTCCATCTCACACTGAACTAAAAAGGGGAAGAGAAAAGGACATCGACTTGTGCTCATGCAGAAGAAACACAAGCCAACATGTCTACAGGCGTGACAGTTGTTTTCATGGATACAATGATACGTCAAGAGGAAAACACGCACCACAACATGTGACACAGAACAATTTATCATCAAGGAAGGCAAAGTACAGAAGTTCACAAAAGGGCAAAAGAGCCATGTCCTTCATGGTTTATTTCCGCCATTAGGCAAGAGAAATGGTACATTTTCTGAATATGTATCGCGAGCCATTCTCTTCTGACTAAAAATAATAAATCCGAGACATATCACGAGAATAAGGAAGGGTTGCGAAGGTGAAGCCAGTTCCTACTAGTTCTCTGCTCTCAAAAATGAAAAGAGTCGTGCCTTGGCATAACATGAGTGAAAACAACTACCTTGAGAACAAAACTGTCCTCCATCCATTCTGCGCCGGATGTGCTTTTGAGATCGCATGACTTTAGTAGGTTGCCCATCCAGACTGCATCGTTCCAGTCTCCAGAGGCCTGGTCCCAGACAGAGATGAGGTCGAATCGAACCAGCCGAGCTTGGTGAGAAGCTTGTCGATCAGTTCACCGACTAAGAAAGAGACTCCTGATGCCATGAACCCCATAATGATATAGTACAGCACTGTCTTGAAGTAAGTTTTAGGTGGGTTCCTGACATGGGCTTTCCCTATGGCAAGTAGGAATATGCAAAACAAAGAAGCGCCCGCAACGGCGGCGAGCTTGTAATCCGTATTGTCACTCTCCCTAAATGAGAATGCATAAGTGACCGGAGCCACGCAGCCAAAGAGTATGAAGGACAAAATGGCTACCGTTGCATGCAGGGGAAAGTGCTGTCTCTTTCCTAGTACCTCTTGGAACCGGTCCACCTGCTCGGTACCTTGACTGGCTTGCTCATTCTTCAACTCTCTAAGCTGCAAAAAATTACCTTTATTACAACAAGAGCTGGACAAAAATTCGCCAGAGCGAACAAGTAATGACAAGTTCTCACATCCTTGAATAGATTGGCTTTATTACACGGAGATATGGTTCTGTCTTAACTAACACATCCTCAAGTCCTGTTTGGACGAAGTTTCTATTGGCAAAGCAATTTCAGTTAACTTTAAAAGAAATCAGTGACGTAATAAATATTATGTGGGAAGACATAAAGACCACTATGAGATGCCTGACATGAATGAAAGAGAATTACTCACATTATGTGCGATTAAGAGAAGTCCGCCAAACAAATTAGCCAATCCCAAACCTAAGGTGCTCACTGCATTCGTATATGAAAGAGTTAAGAGAACAATAAGAAACCCTGAGAAACGCACTAAACGTATTCATAGCACAACTATTTAAAGAAACGTAGACACAGAAACTCAGTAAGGCAACATCATTGACATCTAACGGTACAGTTAGGCACCAAGGAATGAAAAACAGAGGTGGAAGTAATGTGAACCAACAAAAAACTTGCACAAGGACAGAGAAAAATTGTAAGGCAATAAGCAATCAAATCAGTAATTTTGGTCAGTGAAATCAAGCGTCATATGCATGCAGCTTTCCACACTACATATGTTAGAAAGTTTTATAACACTAAATAAGCCAAATTTTGATGTTCTACCCAAATGTTATTTCAGATTTGTGTAAAGTTGGAATACACGGGAAAGATAAGCAATTTAGAGCACATTACTCAATGGACGAAATTTGGGTACATACATGTGGAAGCACCAGCTCCCGCTGCAGATGACACAACACCTAGACTTGTTATTGATTCTATCAAGCCACCGTAGACAATGCTCTTTACAATATCCCATTCACGAGGTTGATGGACTTCAGCACTTGTGGCTCTTCAGTCGGTGTCTGAGTTCCAGTTTGTGGTGGTACTTCCACTTGTGCTTCAATATCAATCACTGGCGTTGTTTCGGCAGCTGCCGCTTCTGCCATCCCTATTTTAGTGACAACCATTACGTCTTCTGCATTTGTGATCATACAGAGTCATGATTAGAAACTTGAGCAATAAATAGGTCCAGAAACATTGCTCTAAGAAGTCTATATTCAGAGGGGAAAGAGTGAGCAGAAACCAGAAAAGTGGGTGAGTGGTGTCTTGCACCGTAAATTAAAATCTCTTGAGAAAATAGTTTTCGCAATCAGCTCTGGCAAGGTTAAAGAGCAGTAAGCATGAATATTCTGTCAATGAGATGTACTACTGTAGCATGTAACCTTCTCTGTTAGTGAGGGAACCATAAAAGTTTACAAGAGTTATCCTTTCAGGAACAGGAGCTCCTAAATGAGAACTTCACACTGATTCCAGCTACAGAGAAATTGAAGGAATTACAAATGGCATTCAGTAGAACCAGCAAAAGTATCCCAATATTTAAGCAATACTCTTGGAAAATGAATGATTACCCAACATGCACATGGCTTATCAACTAAGAGATGCATACAGAGAAACACACGCACACACGACATATGGAATAGAACGGTGATTAGGCCAGCAGCAGTAAGACTGAGAGAAGACGTGCCAAGTTTGTTGGTACATCAACAGGAATGCATGCATTGTGTGGACTAGTTTGTGTGTGCATTCTCCAATTACATGCTACAGAGACCAAGAAAGCAACAATTTCACATACCAGTGGTCTTTTTGACAGCATCTCTCAATTCCTTTCCAACGTTAATCGCTTGTTGGATATTTTTCATACGTTGCCTTAATTTGGTTGCAGAGTCCACGAATTCCTGTGATTCAGCTAGAGATGGTTGAGCTGGGAATGGTAAAACCTCTGTAATTGCAGAGAGAGCACTCACAGCAGGTAATTCTTTTGCTGTTTCCTTGATGGATTTCTGGTCAATCTCTATTAAAGTTTGCCCGACCAAAGACGCAATGGGCGTCGAAGGTGGTATCACTAGAACAGTCTGAGGTTTTGTATATGCACTTTCAAGAGATTGTCCACCAGCTGCCAGAGTTTCACCTGCAATTGATGTCACCAAAAGCTCCAGCATTTCAATAACACAATGTACAAAAGACATAATGAGATTCACTTCTTAAACTAAAATAAACTAGATTCTATTAATACTACACAGACTTACTTTGCAGCATTTTATCAAGAAAATCATGCACTGCACATATTGCTATATCGAAGCATAATTTAGACATTAATGCTCTTGGATTCCAGGCTAACACCTTCAGTATGGCGATTGTAACTAGAAGCCTTGCTCCGTGGTTACCACCATAGAGATTTTTCTAATTTTTTCAAAGACTAGTATGTTTGACTCCTTAAATTCTGTCTCGGATGATTGTTCTGATTTTTACTTCTTTTCTTTTTCCCCATTTCTGCTAGAAGATAATGACCATTTGGGGTTGGGAATCAATATCTGAGAACTTGCTGACAAGCCACAATTGCTTGAGTTTAGAGGGAAGGGGAGAATATTGAGCTGTAAGTCCCATTGAACTGTTCTAATGGTCGTTGGCTTTCTTTCTCCCACGGATAAGGAGAAAAGATTTCCAGGACAACCAAGGTAGTCTCTATCTGGTTCATCATGCACCAAATCCGTACATCCAATTATGGCAAGAGAAGCAACAGAAAAACATACAAATTCTCTTTCTTTCTGAAAAGGCAAGTGGTTAGCTTCTTAGGTATTGCTCTTAATGCATGTTTGGCATCAATCAACATATTAATTTTCTTAGAAAAATGACCTAGAGGAACTTCCAGTTACCAGGATCTTGTTCTGTATTGATGCTTGATTCCTTTTCAAATCGTTTGTGACATCATTCATAGGGCTCAGAGTCTCCTTTTCAACTACTTCCTTGGGTCGAGTGACTTTGTAATTCAGCAGCCCCATATCAGATGATGCTTCAATGGTTACAGAAGTGCCTTCAGTTGATGAGACAAAAGCTTCCTGACTAGCCCACTTCTCAATTACTGCAGTCGAATCTTGTTCTGTATTGATGCTTGATTCCTTTTTCAAATCATTTGTGACATCTTTCAAAGGGCTCAGAATCTCCTTTTCAACTACTTCCTTGGGTTGAGTGACTTTGTAACTCAGCAGCCCCATATCAGATGATGCTTCAATGGTTACAGAAGTGCCCTCAGTTGATGAGACAAAAGCTTCCTGGTTAACCAACTTCTCAATTACTGCAGTTGAATCTCCATGCTCTATGTCCATCCGCGATGCCTCTGTCACAGCATTATTTGCAATGACAATCAAGAAAGCAGTCCATAAAGTTAATTCACATTGTCCCAAAAACTGTTTGCAACACTGTCCATCATTAGAATGTAGCTGTCGATTTAACATGCTTACAGAAAAATGAAGCAATGAGATAGCATGGTGTACAGAACATATGAATATGTTAAGAAGATTTAGTGGGCATTCTCAATATTTTCTGCTAAAATTGATGTGAACAATTACAATCTCATGATGCCTTAAAAACTGAGCGAATACTTGACACCACAGCCATACTTGTCCAGTGAGCATAAGAACACCGCCATCTTTTGTAGATTGAAAGAACTCTTTCCAAGACAACCAATGCAGTCCCTATTTATATTGAAAAGCATATGAAAAGAATCTATATCACGTTGTTGTCAAAGAGCTTTTAGTAAATAAAGATGATAAGATCTATGCCTTAGGTGAATGGAATTTGCGGTGTCAGAAGGACACAAAAATATGAGAATGACAGCGACTGTTGGTCCTTAATAAAGCTCGTATAGGCACGCACATTTTCAAAGCTGTTTTACAGAATGTAAAGCTGTGAAGTTGTAAGAAAGTTGTTTTTTGGTTACAGGATATGAACTTTTCTGGCAGATGCTCATGATGGAATTTGTTAATCATGGACTGCAGGGCAAGAGATTACCTTGCTGAGTAACTGTTTTCCACTTCCTTGGTGCAAAAAAAGAGAAGAATGTACTACTTTTTGCCACGGGTGCCTCTGAAGGATCTTGCACTTTTTCAACCTCTTTTCTCTCTCCAAAAAGTCGGAACAATTTAAATCCGTCTCCTGCTAAGAAAAAAATAGTAGTTCAGTTCCCACTCTATGATTGAGAACTAAAGATAACATGGACAGAGAACATGATCCTCTCGGTTCATTGTTTAGTTTTGAAGTCTCAGTTCTTTGTAACTTTGCCATTAACTAGGCTTGTTTGGTATCACACCTGTTGATATAGATTCCAAACAGATAATTACAATCGGTCGCAAAAGATTTTCTTGCTAAGTATTAAGTAAGCTTGTACTCAAAAGATTCCTAACATGTTTTAACCAGCAGAAAGAGTCATCTGTGACAAACCATGTTGTAAGCAACACAGAGAATTAGAAGGCGCTTCAAAGAAATAGGTATTCGCCATGAATGATGAGCTTCCATAGCAACAAGAAATAGGAAAATACCTGTGGGAATGAAAATACTGAAACATGACAGACATCTAAAAGCTTCTCTCTCTCTATCATTATGGGAACCATTGAGTTCAGGCCTTGGAATATTATCTATGACTGCAGGAGTTGGAACCTCATCAATGCTAGTAATTGCATCAACACTGTGATCCTCCTCCACAACAGTAACAGGTTGAGCATGCAGTTCAGAGGCAGTTGTTTTTTCAACTTTGTCATACTTCGCTCTGTAATGCACATTGCGCACCTTCCGTTTCTTTCTCCGAAGGATTACCCTTCTTGTTATACAAGAATGACAATTGGGACAGTATAAATCGTGAGTATTTTGCTTCTCTAGTACCTTCTCGACATCAAATCCTGTCTCTTCAGGGTTAAGTTCTTCTATCAGATCGACTTCTTCAACTACTTTACTCTCCTTTGAATACGTGTTCTTCTCTTCAGAAGACTTTCTTGGAGACAACAAAGCCGAGTCCAAAAATCTCTCATCTCCAGAAATTCCTCTATCTTGATGATCAACCTGAGAGCTTAGAAAAACACTGAACCTCTGTGTTGCAACATCCGAAGTTTCATATACTGTCTCTGTTTCATACGAAACTTGTTCTGTACCGCTGTATTCCGTCTTGACAATTGTTTGGATGGATTCCGTACCTGTAATTGTTCGGAAGACAAGCATTGTCATTAATCCTTTAACCAAAGTGGTGTGCTCACACAAAATATAACAGCATCCTGTGACCATCTACAGGTACACCCATGAATCATCATATTGGACTATCTTTCACCTTGGGAGAAACCCACGTACAAAGAAATGGAGCTCGCAAGAGATAAGCTAACTGGAACCAGTTAATCAGTGGATGCTCCACAAATTGGAAGCTCATAAGTACTGGAGGCCAGTATAAATTACATCAACCAACGCAAGCCCTCGAGAGCCGCCAGGGGAATTTGCCTCATTCAAGTGTAGTACAGATGGAATCACAGACAGAAACCACTACTTAGCCATAAATCTATGCCCTCGCAAGTTTTCATAATCACCCACATTGCTATATAGTCTAATACGAGCCCAAATCTTTTTCTTGTTGCCCATAACCAAAGAATGCATCTCTATAACCATGCCTAGTCAGACGAAGCTAGAGAGTCGAGAACGAAATGAGAGTACAACATTAGAACTACCCAGAAAATGGATCGAGATAGCGTCACCAAGAACTCGAGAATCACCCAGAATTCCAAAGAGGGTCACAGAGAAAGAGGAACCTTGTCTAGCTGGGCTTAAACGGCGTTCAATGGAACTAATCCTCCATTGCGAACTCCAAACACAAATTTGCTAATAAAGCAGATCAGAATGAACGAGGAAAAAGACAAAAAGATTGATGAAGTCGAGTGAGTGAGTGGAGTGAGGGAAAGAGGGTCCATTTCTCACACTCCGCCGGCCAGATAAAAGGATCCGGGGCATTTTGGTAAATGCGAAGCGGGCATCTTTTCCTTATCACCAAATCAAAGACGGAGCACACTTGCAGAGAAAGATCATAGTACGGATCAGAAAGCAAGAAAGCAAGAAAGTCCCATCCTTTACATGGAGGAAAAGGGAAACGATTTGTGCATGAGATTTTGCAAAATTTAACCAAAAAGTTGCACTTCGTCTTCTGAACATCCGATGTATCACATTCACCGTTGCATTGCGTGAAATTGATGAGAACGAATATGATGGTGCGCGTTGAAAATCCTCTGCTACCCGAGTTGCTTGAATTGAGTGATGTTGCTACTGGTTTACTTACCTCGTTCATCTTCGAAGTGGACGATGTTGGTCCAGGTCGACCCCTTCCCTTCGACCCCATAGTCGGTGTAGAGTTCTGTCCTCGCCACCGGTGCAAGAAGTGCGACGTCTCCCTTTCCATTCTCATAGCCATTGTTCTCATTATCATCCACTTCGTCTGGCTCTGGTGCAGCTTCTTGACCTTCTCCGTCATTGTTGTCTGGCCTTTGTTCCTTGAAACTGCCAATGGTCTCTGCGTTCGTCACTTCTTCACCTGGTTCTTGCTCTGCTTCTGTCTCTGGTCCCTGTTCTTCAACGCCATTTTTCCCTTCATTCACCTCCCAAACCCATTCTTGCTCTGCTTCTGGCTCTTTATCTGCATTGGTGCCATTGTTGCTGGTGCTACTGCTGGTTGTACTGACATTATCATTCCCAGGAACATCTCTTTCATCGACACCATATCTTCGCGTTGTGGACTGCCTTCTCAGTAGACCCACTTCCCCTTCCTCCACTTCCACTTTCAGATTATATTCTTCTTCTTGTTGTTGTTGCTCTTGAGCTTGAGCCTCCATTGGCAGCCAGACAGAGAGAAGGTGAAGATACGAGGAAGGCAGACCCACCAAAGTGCAACTTCTCAGATTTGCCTTTGTCTACACACAACAGGGAGGCTTCAAGAATTTGTTTAGTCCACACCACCACCATTTATCATCCATCTGGGTCAATGTCAACGCTAGGGAGCACATTATAAGACTTTTAGAAATGGATTTCTACTTAAAAGTGTTTCCAAACATAAATCCATTTCATTAAAAAATTTATTTCTGAAAGAAATTTCTAGTTCTCTCGCTTTTAATGTTATTTTTTCCCCAATTTAAACAGCTAAAAAAAATTGATTACCAACTCAAAAAGTATTTCTCACCTAATCCTCCTTTCATAATTCCCTCACTCTCTTTTCGACCATGCTCGCCTTTGCCCGCCGCAGACCTCTACTGTTGTCCACCGCTGACCATCGCCCGTTATCGGCTGCAACCACCCATCACCAACCGATGACCATCGCCACTGCCCACAACCATTAACCATCACGCGCCGCCACCTACCATAAACCTCTGTCAACCACCACCCGCTGCCGCATGCAACCATCGCTACCCATCAACCACCCCCCGCTATCAACCACCGTTGAACTCTACCGGCCACCCCCGTTGTCAACCTCACCCAGCGCCACCTGCCACCACCCGCAACCACCACCACCCACTGCCGACCTCCGTCGGTCACCACCAGCTGCTAACCACCACCCACCGTCGGCCGTTGCCAATTGTCGATCACCTCCCTATCTACCATCGCCGACCTACATTGACCATCACCAACCACCATCGCGACCATTGTCGAGTTGCCGTATCCGGCCAAGGAGTGAAAAATAAATATTTTTATTTTTAAAAGTAAATAATATTTTTAATAACAAAATTATTTTGAAAAGAAATTTAAAATGAAGTATAAATTTTTCGGCCGCCGACGATAGTTTTTCATAAAATATTTTGTATTAATAATATTTCAGAAGTAGAAATTTTCAATTGTTACTAAACAAATTTCTTTGACTAAAAATTAACTTCTAAAGCAAAAATAGAAAAATCAACTTCCGATCAGAAGTTGATTTCTGAAACAGAAGTATTGCCATACCCGCCCTTAATAAATAGACCAAAAAACGTGACAAGTATTAATTCATTTCGCAGGCATCTTAAGACCAGACTGGCGGTGGTGCGAGTTGCGAGTGTTGACGGACGTTGGGAGTTCTTGAGGACACCTCCGGCGACTCTCATCCGTCTCTCATTTCTCTCCTCCCTCTTCCATATCTCATCTCTTTCCCCAACTGCCGGTAAAAACTTAACCAACGTAGTCAACAACCCTTTGTCCATTTGAAAACAAATTTGACATTATTGCACCGCAGCGTTTGGAAATCGCAATGTGTTGCAGGTGCTTGATCTGCATCTTCAAGTGTGAACTCCAGGACCCCATGCGGAGAGAATCCTAGCGTCCGGGCGCATTTTGATTACAGTGAAACAAGACCATGCGTTGGAAAAAGCAAAATGGTTCTTGGAAGATCTTTTGGACAGGAAAACGAGATGCGAGTCCTGGGAATTCGCATTGAATTAATGGGTTCGTGAGTAACGATGACCAGAATTGTGAAGCAATGCACATGGAAAAAGAAGAAGAACCCCGGCTTTCGAATGACGCATCATCTTTATCAAGAGCTGCATCAACGTTTCGCCTGTCAAAGCTTGATTTTTTAAGCCGAGATTAAAATCTTAAATGTGACCTCAAGATCAACATAACTAGATAACGGAAAAGAAAAATTTACAGGCTTTATTTGGAATCCATAATCTTGATGCGGAATATCAATGGACTCAAGAGCGTCTCTCTATTAGTCAAGAGCTTTCTCCTCTATTATTCTATGAATCACTGGCTAGAATCACGAGACACTACAACGGCTAGAATCACCGAACACGATAACGGAGTAGAGGAATTTACGCACTCTGTTTGGAATCCAAGAATAATACTGACGAACTTAAGAGCTTATCCTCCATTTACCAAGCATCACAAATTGCATTGTGTGATGGCTCAGGTTATTGTGCCTTAGAGTTAGAGGAGAAACTTGAATTCTATCTATAGAATATTTAGCCAAACCCTCTAATTACTGATCGGGCCTCGACTCGACCCACACCAATCAATCCCATATATATTAGACTAATTAAAAATTTTCTATATCTTTTTATTAGTCCAATTAATTAATTACAATGTTAACAAACGTAACTCACACAAAAATGGCCGCCCTGCTATACATACTAATTGTAGTTGTAGGGCGGCTAGCGCTTAACAATTACTCATTCCGCATTTTCGCGAGGTGATTTTTTTTTTTTTTTTATGGGACGTGATCGCCCGACTGTGTCCATGGGGCCAATGAAGTACGAATCAATTCTTGCATTTACTATGGCCCCACGAGGACGAGGAGGGCGGTAAGAACTCAAACGCAAGTTGAACCTTCCCACCTAACTTTTTGACGTCCCTTTCCTTGGGGCTAAACGGGAGTCGTGCAGCACGTGTGGCTTCTTCCTCGCTTGTCTCATTTATGGCCAGGTCAATATCATCCCGCGGAGCCCGACGGGGGAGACCCAACCGGAGGAGAGCTTGGTCGCAGCCTCCATTTTCATGAGGTAGAGCAGAGAAAAAATATTGGCTAGGTTGGATTTGTCGAGTAGATTCTGCATTGAACCACTCGCACGTCGACACGTGGTAGATCGGGCCCCACCAGTCAGATGTTACGGCAGGAATGGATCCCCTAACATGGGAAATCCGAAACATTCCCTATCATTGAGGGGGAAAAATTAGGCGGGAAGAGATTCAAAATTTTTCATCTGTTATCGCAGACCACCCATAGCGGATGGGATTGTTGATACCGAGGCCATTCTTGGAACTATCAAATGAAAACCACGAGGAGATAGGTGTTCGTCGTGCGTGTGGTGTTTGGCGCTTAAAATTTGAATTGCATGCGCTCAAAATCGATCGAGCACTGTGATGCGTTTACAGCTTTCTGAGTTTCGACTGTATGTCGCGAAATTTCCAACTCTCCAACCCCATCGAAACATTGAAAGATCAATCTTCTTTATGTTAGTATGCGACTGTCGTGTCTATATTCGATCTGAAATGGCATCGAAACATGATTCGATCTGTTGATCCTCTTTTAGCATGGTGAATAGCAATGCATCTCTAACTTAAATAATTTAAGTGCTTAGGTAGCGTGATTGGAAAAATTCATCTGGGAATGGATTGATAATGAAAGCACCCAAACTCAACTGAATCCTTCTGTTGGAAATATGGGAAAATTAATGGGTGAATGAGAAATTGACCTCAAATGGAAAAGACACCCTTGAGTTGGAAGTGGGAAGTGAAATCAAATAGTCCCACATTGGAGAAAAAGGAGGCCTCAAAACACTTTATATAGAGTTACACTCTTTGGGAGTAGTAACTATTATGACAAGCCCTATGCCTCGCGCGCAGGCGCAGGGGGTGCAAATCCCAGGCCCGACGAGCTGAAACTTAGGCGTGGGCGCACGACCTGCGTACACGAATGTCGGACCGAAAGGTGGGCCTCGCGACAGGCCCAGTTTTGCCTCGAATTTAATTTAGTCAGCATCCGTCATTATTTCGAATTTAATCATCCGATTATTTTTATTCAGCCGTTTTATTTATTTACGTTACGGATTTAATCGCCGTTTTAATCAGCGTTTTATTTATTCACGTTACGGATTATAAGCGCCGGTTTAATCGGCCGTTTTCCTCCTGTAACGGCAGACTTATTACGCCGTTTTAATTATGCTCGGCCGTTTCTCTTGTAACGGCAAATTAATTC
This sequence comes from Psidium friedrichsthalianum, assembly GCA_019149425.1. Classification (NCBI taxonomy): domain Eukaryota; kingdom Viridiplantae; phylum Streptophyta; class Magnoliopsida; order Myrtales; family Myrtaceae; genus Psidium; species Psidium friedrichsthalianum. The sequence goes on from JAGVVM010002652.1 coordinate 32,496, forward strand.
TGCGACCGTTCCAACGTTTATTTAACGGAAAAGCCCCCCCACTATTAGCTATAAAATGGTGGCCTCCCCTTCGTTTCTAAGCAGATCAATCATCCGCTCTTCTTCTCTCTAGTCCTCTCTCTGCAGTGTTCCTTCTTTCGATAGTGTTCCAGTTCCACTTGTTCAGATTCGCCGAGGGCCTTGAGGTGTTGTGCTCACCTCTTCGCTGTTGCCGTTGTATCCTGGGAAACAGACGTTCGATCAACCTCGAGCACGTACCGGAGGGGACGAATCTGTTTAAGGAAACTGTGTGAAACACAGGCCTCGGTATTCGTGCTAATATCGACTCAATTTCCATTTACTTATAGTGATTTTAATTTATTTCATTTTGCCTTTAATTTGTATACTGTTTGTGGCGGTTAGATTAACGCAAGTTTGAATTTGTGATAACACCTTCGACATGGTATCAAAGTCCATCGACTCTTATCAAGCCTCTCGACACGTTGGACCTCCGGACGTGCAACAAGACACATCTCTTTCATTTTGCAAGCTTTGAGTTCAGTCTCGATATAATTTAAACTGCGATTAGCTATGTTAGTCAATGCAAACTCTGAAACAAGGTAATCAAGTAAATGCAATAATTGATTCGTACTTCATTGGTCCATAGTATGTTCTTAGTCTTGCAAAATTAAAATAAAGACCATACTCTAGATACTAAGGGTGCGCATGGTGACACTTATGAAAGTGGAATTATGCTCCAGAAGTGCTTTTGGAGCGACAATTCATTTGATGATTTAATTTCGGAAGCAAAAATTCATTTAGTAAAATTTTTACTTTTGAAAGAAATTTTTACTTTCGAAGTGAATTTTCACTTCTGAAGTTGTTTTTTTTTCCCCAATTTGAAAGTTAAAAAAAAGTTACTTCTTAACTCAAGAAATAGTTCTCGCCTCACCAATTTCTCATTACGCTCTCGCCCTCTTTTTCGACCGCCCGCCCGCGACCACCACCAACCACCGTTCGTCGCTGCCCACCGCAAACCTCCGTCAACTGCCGCATCGGCCTACCTCCTAATCGCACCCATCGCTGCTCACAACTGCCACCATCCCCATCGCAACCAGCAACCATTGCCATCAACGGCTGCCGCCCACTGCTCGTCGCCAACCATCTACCATTGCCTCGCCAACTATTGCCATCGCCAGCTGTCGCCACCACCAGCAGTGACCATCGCCGACCACCATCACGACCACCGCCACCCTGCCCTCTAGTCGCCGTCTTCGGCGCCAAAGTAAATAATAAATAATAATTTTTATTTTTAAAAGAAATTTTAAAATTTTAAAAAATGAAGTAGAATTTTTTTGGCTTTTAACAATTAATTTTTCATAAAAGATTTTGTGTTAATAATGTTTCAAAAGTAAAAATTTTCAAGCATTACCAAATATATTTCTCTGATCATAAATCATTTCTGAAGTATAAGTAGAAAAATCAACTTCTGATTTTGAATAAAAATAAAGAAAAATCAACTCTGATTAGAATGTAATTTTTAAAGCAGAAGTGTTGCCATGCGTGCCCTAATCAACTCGGTCCAATTAGGACACATGCTTAGCTTCGAATTATTATTGCTTTTTTTTTTTTGGCTAGGGGAAAACAAAACTAGGACCAAACACACAACCTTTGTCCATATATCATGCCGAAACCTATGCTGAGCTGATAGTTGAGAGCGTTAAGAAACACTTGGGACACCAAGTCACGCCTTGGGAAAAAAACTACAATGCAAAGTTTCTTCTTTTGGTTTGGCTTATAGGTACAGGATGTAACATTCTGAATTTCGACCCATGTTTGGGACTTGAATATAGAATGGATATGTCATGGATGCACTATTAATGAATTCCACTCGAAACTGATCACTTCGAGATAACTGACCAAAAGGAAAGGGCTATCTAGGAAAATAAGTACGTGGACCAATTGGTCGATACGCGTAACTCCTAACAGCCACCCGTTAGTTTGAGAATTTCATTATAGCTGCTATCTTATGAATTTGGCCACGAATTGAGTTCCGAATAGGACAATCGATTTTCAAGAGCGTTGCAGTTGCTAAATTTGGATATTGACGAGGAAGGTTCGGAAATTGATAGTTTGGACTCGAGTGTCGAGAAGAAAGGCAAAAATTAGAAATTTCTGTCGAGTCCCTGATTTGCTCTAGATTCAGTGGCTAGGGTGTGAGATGAATTTTAGCGAAGTCAGAAAAATTTTCCGAGATCATCTCGAGTCATTTTTCCTTCGCGATTGAGCCAAAATAACACCGATTCAGTCCCAATCAGTCCCGTTTGGCACGAATTTTTGAGGATTGACTAGTCAAACTTGCTCTCCAAGTTTTGACCAGATTGGATAAGCTTTGACCAACTTTTGGTCAAATCGATGAATAGTAACCGAGATATTTTTATTATTTTATTTTTTTTTTTTCTTTTCTCAATAATGGGTTCTTTCTCTCTCTTCTTCTCCCCTTTTACGGCAGAAACCCCCACCCCCTCACTATTCCACCATAGAAACCACTTTCTCTCTCTTTTCCCCCCCTCTCATTTGACTCCAAATTCTGGCTGCAGACTTCAACCGGCCACTGACAAAAATCTGTAAGTTGGATTCTCGCAATTTTTGGATATGTTGTAGTTCAATGTCTTACGGTTCTAACCCAACTTGAATCGCCTCAATCCGAGGTCGTTTGACCCTTCAAATGTATTTCTCGTATCAGTCGACGAAACTGTTTTCTGGGTGCCGAATTCTGTTTTAGCTCAGAATGATATATGTCGACCTCGCTGCCCTTAGATCTCATTTCCATGTCAAATATGTGATTTCTAGTTCGTTTTGGTGCTTAAACAGCCCCCTCACAGCCCCGGTTTCTCTTGGTTTAGCCGTTCTCTTCCCTTGTCGTCGTGCTCCGCCGCCGGTCTCGGTTGTCGCCGGTTGTCCTTCGCCATTTCAGCTGGTTTCCACAGCTTGTCAAGCTTCGTTTGGTAAGTTAAACCTCTATTCCTTGATTAGGATATTGAACTTGCCATGGATTAGCTCTAGAGTCCGATTCGGGGTAAATCGGTTTAGAAAAAATTTCCGGAAAACGGCGTTATTGGTGGAAATCAATTCTGTGGAATGCTGTGATATGCAGTTTGGATGTGAATTGTTGTTGTATTGGTTGAATATAGGCTGGTGGTGTTGATTGGAGTGGGTCCCGTGAGGTTCGGGCCTCGAAAAATGAATTTTTGGGACATTTTCAACAAAAACGGGCCAAATAGTACTCTGGAATCACTGTTCACGACATTCTGTGTACTGTTCACGTGCTGCCCAATTTGATTTTGAATTGAGAATGACAATTCATGTGGGTCCCGTATGGCTTGAGTATTTAAAAGTGAGAAAATGAGGCATTTTGTCACAAACGGCTCGGAAATATTCCACGTGACTATTCCCGGTGCCCGAGAGCTGTGGCTGAGTCCAAATAATATTTGTGATTATCCACGTGTGTCCACGTGCGATGATTTTGTGATTTTGGGTCCGACGTGGAATTTTTGGCAATAAAAATGAATATAATTGGGCATTTTTAATATAATTGGGCACGTGAGATAAATTGATTGGTTTGGCCATGGTGTCGGCCACGTGGATTGATATTCTTGGGCACGTGTTTTGAATTGTGGCCTAACGTACTTGGCCGTGTTTTCTGCCCAATTGAATTGGCATTATTTTATTAGCCTGAGAGGCTCGTGCGATGGATTTCGCGTGTGAAATTGCATATCATTGTCACTTGGCGTAATACGTAGCCATATTGTGACTTGGCGTAAAATGTAGCCACAGAGGCGTAAAATGTAGCCTCAGAGGCGGAAAACGTAGCCTCGTGCGCCCTGATGCGTTTGACGCGGGGTAGCTGGAGTGATAAGCGTGCCAACCTGAGGCGGTTCTTCTACGCGGTGGAGCACGGACCTGATGCGCTTAAATGACGCGGGTCGGACCTGGCGCCTATACGACGTGGGTCAAATTGGCTGTTAAGCCGAGGCTCAAGATTGAGCGTGCATGCATATGCGATTGCTGTGATTGTCCTGCTTGCGTGTTTGGTTTAAATGCCTAATGATTTTATATTGAGCCATTGATTGGCGATGATTTCGATATCCTGATTCTGTGGTGGTCCCGGATTGGACCAGAGATTCGAACTGTATTGATGTTTGGTCATTTTATGGCGAGCTTTATATTGAACTGTGCTTGGTATTTTTCTGGCCCTATGATTTTGAGTTCCTGGATGAGGCTTGAGAGTTTAGTCTGAGGTTGTTTGGTGTCCTGAGAAGGGATTAGGGGTTAGCTTACTGAGATTCGTTCTCATGGGTGATTTCCCCATTTTTCAGACCCCAAACCGCCGCAGTGAATGCGATCCTAGTAAGGCAGGGGATCGAGTTGGATATTGAGTCGGAAACTCAGCTTTTTCTGGATCGGATGGTGGGGCGGATGTCGATGAGCACAGTTGGAGTTGAAGCCCTTTTTTGTAGAAATTTGTATGGTGCTTGTAGTCGAAGATAGAAATTGCGACCTAAGCCCTTTTTGTTAAAGGTCGAGCTATAAGATGTCAAAGGACGACAGGAATTTGATTTGTGCATATTAATGTCGCCAACCGATGTATATAAATATGATGTAAATAAGAAGG
>JAGVVM010002653.1:0-47785 GCA_019149425.1 Psidium friedrichsthalianum
TTTCTGTACTTGCTGGCTCCACCGCACTCATAAGCCTTAAAACATGTTAATATTCGCAGATCCCTCCACAATTCAAAACTTATACTACAAAATTAGACTCGATCATCATTTTCTGCTCGCAAGAGTCCTGCCAACCAAACGCCTAGCAACTTCGACAAAAGCTAGTTGAACAATCAAAAAGTCATTCTTAGCACCCCGCAACAAATTGACAAACTTACAAACCACGAAAGACGAAAAAAAAAAATCTAGGCGACGACAAGTAAACGGACCTCGCGACGCCGTTGACGAGGTAGCCGAAAGAATCCGGAAGAGCAGAGGAGGAACTGGTGCCACTTTGGGCGGCCGGAAAGAGGAATCCCGAAAGCCGCCGAGCGATTAGAAAAATCGGAGTGGAGAACCGTCACGCCATGAAAAGCCGCCGAGCGAATCGCTACGCGAGCAAGAAAAGCATAACAAGGAGAAAAAGCCGCGTAAAGCGCGAGTCCTTCCTCACCACCTCACTCCTCCATCAGAGACTTTTCTAGTGATTTGCTTTTAGGCGTTACGGATTTATCTCCAGCATGAACATGGAAGATTCAAAGTCAAGCAAAGAGAGAGAGAGAGAAGAGAAGAAGATGGCGCTCGACGCATCAGCTCGGCATTGTAGCTGGCTTCATATGAATTGGGGACAGGAAAATTAGGACTTTCCATCCAAAATCGCGATTTCCCGAAGTAATTTTCTCGGGAAGTCCGAATTTGGTAAATAAACCACCTGGGGAGTCGCGTTTCTAGCTTGAAAATAAATAAAAGAAGAGTAAATGGTTATTATTCTGTTATTTGTCTATTTATGTTTTTAAACTTCGAACCAGAAAATTGAAATAGATAAATAAACCGATCAATCCAAATGTATATGACCTCATTTTCCTTCGATCCGAATAATTTTTGAACCGATATGTTCCATCATCTTAAGACTAAGTTAATCAGCCGCTTCAATTTTATTCTATGTTTATATAAGATAATCCATAAAAAAAAGATTTTAAAAATGAATAATGGCACAACACTCTATGAATTCTGATTCAATGTGCAATGTGATTTTTGAACTTTTAATTTGATTAATATAAATTTGAACTTTAGCTCAATGTGTAATTGTAATTCCTGAATTTTTACTTTGACTATATGATCTTTGAGTTTTTTGAAACATTTCAACTTAGTCTATGAATTATATGAAGATATTTATGTATTCTTCCATTAATTCAAGTTCAGGGACGACGTTAGACATTTTCTTATAGTTCGGGGATTAAGTTGATCATGTTTTCAAAATTCAGGGATATTATTGAACAAATTGAACGTTCAAGAATTACATTGTATATTGGCTAAAGTTCAAGGGTTATATTGGTCAAATTAAAAGTTTAGAAATCACATTGCATATTATTCCAAAATTATAGATTACTTATGTCATTTTCCCATTTGAAAAGAATTTTTCGGTTGCCCGTCTTCTGGGTTTGCATTATAATTCTTTTGGAATTTGAAAATATTGAGAAACGGGCAAAATGTTGTTGTTCCCACTTTCGGCGTCATAAAACAAAGGTTGTCGACGGCTGGGGAGAAGGTCAAATCTGCCGTTAAACCTCGCATAAGCTTCAATGTTTCATTAGAGAGACAGCTAAGATGGATCTTTCTTCAAGTTTAACCCAGTTGAAGGGTATAAATGGCGCAAGATTAAATTAACGCCAGTTCTTTAAAATTGGTTTGGTAATTTTCCCTAGAATGATATAGCATCTATATCGCGATAACTTTGCTTTGATTGTGTACAAGCATGCCCCCGAAAAACTAAGTTTAAATGCCGCATCATGCCCAATCCGGCGATTCGATGTTGCTAGGGCTCAGTTTGACTGGCGATTCCATCTCATTTTCACGGCAACTTATAGTCAATTACAGATCTTAATCATGTTCGCTCGTTCGACTATTTTGCTAGGGAATTATCCCGCTGTGTTCGTCTCAGCGAGCTATATGATGATTCGAAACACGAGCTAGATGATGATTCGAAACACGTGAAATCACGTCATTAAAAAGTCTAAATCCATATAATTCGGTCGATCCAAGATCGGCAAGTGCCTTCCACGGCCTTGCAACTGGTCGGTGGTGTTTGGTAAGATTGAGAAAACATTACATTTTGGCCTTTGTTAGCACATAGGGCAAAGCAACATGGGAATTCGCGGTCAGGGTACAAATAAAAGAGGACGTCATTGCAAAAATCTCTCAAGGAGATTAAATATTTGGAAGGAAAGATAAAAAGCGAGAGAGAAGATACAAACACGTCTACCCCATGTTGCTAACTTTTCACGAAAGCTTAATTCCTTATTTGTCGAGAGCTAATTTCGAGATTAATCGTCCTAATCCACCCTCAAACGAAATCTATATACAGTGAAAAGTAGTTACGTTTGCTCGTAAGTTCAATTAGAATATGTGCTAAACGGTGCTTGAATTTATCTATTCATTCCGAAATCGCAAAATCCTTTTTTTAATCAAACAATGCTATTCGTATAACCATATGTTGTATATAAGTACCAAAATTTGTGCATGGGCAAATACACGCTCGAAAAAAAAAACGTAATTAATTTTTCTATCGATTGAAATGTAATGTTTCTAAAAGGACCGCGAATAACATGCGAGTAGAAAATTACTTATTAATTCGATTTGATGTCTCTGAAAGGACCATCCGTTCCTAGAAACGGAAATCGGTTAGGTTCTTTGAACCGGACAGGTAATCAATCACCAAAATAGTCCTATCCGGTCCATGCGGGTGGGTCGGGGATTGGTCCATCCGTGAGGAGCGGTCGGACGAAAAGGTGCAGACAAGTTAAAAGCGCACCGTCAAGATTGAAGGCGAAAGGGACAGCCGGAGATGGCGAGATACACCAATGGAACGAATGGGGCCGTCGAAAGAGTACATCGCACGACATTGACTCCTCACTTTGAGTGATACGTGGAAAGAGAATGCATGGAAAACTCCGTTTGGATGGAGTTGACCGATGGACGGACGAAGTCGGATCGGGTCGAGTCCTTGGGTCAAACTAATTTGTCATATGGGCCCTCGTCGTCACAAAAATAAAACACGGTTCTCGATGACATTTTCGGCCCGAGCCCAATCAGGTTGAGCCGGATTTCTGTAACTACTACATAACCTTGCCAAGCCCATCCAAAAGTACACTTCGGGCTTATGTAGACAAGGGGGAAATGGAATTGGGCCATTTCTCCCACAGCCAGACATACCCAGTTCTTTCCATAGACTAAACTGGTTTCTTCCTATCCCTTTGCTAATACAATTCTGTCAATTTCCTAAAGAGCAAATTCAGATATACAATCCCCGAAATCTAATTTAAACGGAAAAAGTCACACCAGATTGATCTTGACCATCCTCTCTCGCTTATAAGGAGTAACTCCACAAACACATCTCCGTTTGATCATTTTCCGCCTCTTCCCAGTTCAGGTTAAACCTCTCCACCGCCGGCGGCGGAGATAGCAGCGGCCCCTCCATCCACTGTTCCGAGCCAACCACCGCCTCATCGTCCATACAAAACAGGTTCTCCGGCGAGCTCGGACTGTTCATGGCCACTTGGCCTCCGTCGACTTCCGTGGGGTCTTTCGCGCCGACCTCCCCCTCGGCCACTCCTCCTCCTCCGCTGCATTCCCCGCGAACGCCCTCGCCGCCTCCGCCGCCGCCCTCTGTATCTCTGCCGCGTCCCTCGAGGCCGGCACACGGAGGCGCCACGCCGAGTCGGCGAAGTTGAGGCACGCGCCCCTCCCGCGGAGCGCCAGCGCGGCCACGTCGTGGGCCCGCGCAGCCATCTCCGGGGTCGGGTACGTGCCGAGCCATATCCGCGACTTCTTGTTCGGCTCGCGGAGCTCGCACACCCACTTGCCGTTTTTCCGCCGCCGGACCCCCCGGTACACGGGGTGGCGCGTCTCCTTGAACACCACCCGCCCCGCCCGCTTCTTCGGCTGGCTCGACGCGAGCACGAGCTCCTCGTCCGAGTGGGCAAGCCGGGACGAGCCGGAGAAGGAGGGCGAGCAGTCGGCCGGCGAGGCAGGACCCAAGAATCGGCCTAAGAAGTCCATCGGAAAAAAGGGATCGACGAGCGGAGAATCTCGGTGAATCGGATGAACGGTTCGTTTGACAAGATGAAACGAGTTTGGAGAAAAAGTTCAGAGCCGGGTTTTGGTTCTTCACAGGTTCGCTGAGCCGCAAAAGGAGTGGGAGTGAGTATTTGTAGTTTTTGCGGGCGGAGGATTAGACACGTGGGAAGAAGGGCGCACGCACGCGGGGTGGGATGATCGAATTAAGGATGCCAGAGTGGAGGCCGCGGTTCTTCCAGCGGATAAGCTACGATCGCTACTTGTAGCAAAGCATGTTTAGCTTACTTAAGTGGAGTGGGAAATCGGGTGTTTACCACGTGCGTGTGGTGCTGACGTGGCGGAGCACCAGTGGGAGGCAACACGTGTGGATTGCGCGTGTCGCTGCCCAGCTGGGATTGATGCTGATGGGGTTGGTGGAGGCTGAGAGGAAGGAAGGGATGGCCATATCGAAATGTCAAAGTGCTTATTTAATTTAATTTAATTTTTCTAATGGGAAATTTATCCGACCATTAAATAAAAATTTTCCCCTATTTTCGAGAGTTTATTTCTCTTAAACTGTCTAATCGATATTTTTTAGGATCGTAACATTTGTGAGGGTAGGAGGAGATTTCAAGTGTCAATATTTGTGTACAATACTCACTTTGGTACAAATATTTTTTTTAAATCACTTAAGTGCTAATCTTTTTGAGAATTAATTATTTGATTACTAACTCCGTGAGTATTGCGGAAAATCTTAAGTACCCCGTTGGAAAATCTCAGTCAATAATAAAAAAAAATTCAAAAATTAGCAAAAAAATTTCACATAATGTTAAAAAACTAAAAAATAAGAAAAAAAAAACACAAGTTGTAGCGGCGAGGGTGGGAAATGAGCCGGAGGGGGTCGCCGAGCTCCGGTTAGTGGCCAGCCACCCTCACTGATGGCTGGTGAGGGCTCGACCTTGCAGATCTCGGGAGGCCGTTCTTGCCTATGGATGGCTAGGCCTTGCCCTCATCAGGGTTGGTGAAGCTTAGCTATTGTTGGGTGAGGTCGGCCTCGCCTAGCCGCAGCGAAGCTCGATCTCACTGGCCATTAGCTGGCGTCGTTGATCACCGGTCTGGGGGCTTGGCAACCCTCGCCAGCCCATTCCCCACCCTCGTCACCCATTGTCGGCAATGGTGGGGCGGTGACAACAAGGGTTGTGCAAAGATTTTTTTTTTTTTTAGTTTTTCAGCTTATTTTTTAAATTTAATTTAATTTTTCAAAAAATTAGCTTAATTTGTAAAAGTAAGTTGACGTGGATTGAATTTTCTAAAAATAAATTGTCACATGGACTTATTTAAAAAAAATTGGCATGAACTATTTTTTTAAAAAAAGAAAAATTCACATAAAATAAAAAATAATAAAAAATGTCGCGTGGACTCTTTGATCGGAATTTCTCTCCGTTGTCACTTAACTAGTCATTTTTTCTTCAATTTGGTACTTAAGTGAGACGGTGAAAAGTATTAGCACTGAAGAGAGCACTGTACAAAAATATTAGCACTTGAGATGTCCTTCTGTCCATTTATGAGTCACGCTTACTTTTCTTTCTTCGAGATGTAGATGACTAAATTTCACCATGATTATTAAATTATCGTAAGCTCCCCCATCAGATTATTGCACTTCAACATAACACCCCAAAATTAAGATGATCATCCTTTCTCACTCACGCACTCGAACGTGTTTTTTTTTTAATATAAAGCGTATTCCGTAACTAGGAAAGAAAGGTCGGTAAGTAAAAGGACAGTCTCAACTTTGATCGGGTGGGCCCTACATGCGTCCTGTGTAGTTGCCATCGGGCCGTCCAAACCGTCCGATTCACCCGCGAGCTGAGTCCGCAGCACGACAATTCGGCTGGGCGAGAGGAAGGAGTGACGTCAGCTCCTCGCTGTCTCACGTGTCCGCATGGGGCGAGGGATATTCGCACTCCCGGTCAACCGGGGTTGCTGATGGGCAGTTGGCTGCGGGGCGTACTAATGAAATGAACAGGCAAGGCTCTCGATCTGGGCCTGCTAAACACACGGCTATTTTTGCCCGTTTCGGGTTCGCACGAGCGATCGCGTAAAACATTGCCTTATGAGCTAAGGAATCAGTGAATCACGTCCTTCTCTCTCTCTCTCTCTCTCTCTCTCTCTCTCTCTCTCTCTCTCTCTCTCTCATATGTTGCATGTGGTAAAGTTTTCGGAAACCCAAAAGCGGAGATCATCGATACCTAGATTGATGGATCTCGCTTCCGTCCTCACAATTTTCCTGTTCCCTGATTATCTTGTTGGGGGGTGTCAAGACAACCATTCTCTTTCTAGACCCTATTTTCGATTAGAAATAGATTTTTCTATTTCTATTCCATAGACGATTTTTTGAGCGGAATATGCATAACATAAAAATTAAACTATTGTCTTGCACACCCTTAGGATCCTATTTTGTGTCAGATGGGGATCTGCTTTCACGTGAGTGAAGGGGAAAATTATGTTACATGCTAGATGCGCACATTGGCTTATTCCTTCATCGCTTAAGCTTTCAAGAGTAATAGCTTTGTTTAAGGAAAAAATTTAGAGGTTCCTTTTGGCCAAAACTCCTAAATTTAGATTCAGTTTATTTGAGGGACAATGAACTTTGTTGGAAACTATTTTCAAAAGAGCTTACTTTCATAGAAAATGATTGTCCTATGCTGGGCTGCACTACCCTAGGTCACAAGTTTGACAACCAAGGACCGGGTTCAAGTGTCTAGGTTTGGGCTCGGCCTTGGGGTTCTAGGGCTAGAGCACTAGGGCCTTAGACCTGGCCATGGGGGACCTTAGCTCGGCTGTCGGGCTCTCAACCCCATGCACAAGGGACTGGGGCACTGTTGCTAAAGACCCGAACACAAGCCTTGAGGTCTTGGGCTCGGCCTCAAGGGGCCTAAGCCTGATCGTCTTGGGTCCTATGCCTCGGTGCCAAGAATCCTAGCTCAAGCATTAGGGACTACATCCGACCTAGGAGGACTCGGGCCTGATCATTTCCTGGGCCCACGCACCTACGATTGGGCGCCGACAACTTCGGCTCGGCCTCGATGTACTCATGGTCAAGCATCAGTGACTCGGACATGGGAGTTGGGTGCCTAAGCAGGGCCACCTAGAACTTGGGCATGGGCACGGGAGTCCCAAACCCAACCTCGAGAGACCTGGGTCTAGCCTATGTGGATCGGATCTTGATTGCTAATGAATAATCATAATCATCAGGTCCTTGTGCCCAAGCATCGGGCTCTCAGGTCCAAGCATCGGGGTCCAATTGTATATGGGAAGATTTTTGGATTTTAAAGAGAAAATTATTTTCCTGAATTTAGGCATATGTATTTCATTGGGTATGAAATATTTTGTGTGGACTCATTTTTCAAAGCAATTCAAACACCGAAAAATGATGAAATGTTTCCTCGATAGTATATTTTCCACGGAACAGAAGCCCTTAGAGATTTCAAAATGTTAGCGCAACAAGATACAAATAATACCCAACTCGAACTACCATTTTTAGCTTCATGAATTAGAAAAAGGTCCAACATAAAACACTCTATTGCATGCTATAAAGCATTCAAAGCAGGGTTGAATTCTAATGATATAATAATGGTAAAAATCTAGATAACTTTACTAATTCTATGGTAATAATAGTAGGCCTGGATAAGACTTTTTCTACCTCTTTCATCTTTTTAATTGACATAGAACCAAGTCATCTAGTAAAATGAGGATGATTCATAAGGAATGGTTGGGAGATTAAATCCTTTTAACAATTTTTTTTTCTTTGGAATATGAATAAAATGAAATCGAGGGATCCCTTAACTATAAAAGGGATTAATATGTCCTGAAAAAAGCATATTTTTCTCCCTAAGAATTGTCATGATCTAAGATCCCTCTTGACTAACTTAACATGCATTCTAGCAGCTTCTGAAATGGAAACCCGATCCATGAAACCATATGTTATCAGTTCCAGTACGTAGATTGAGCTTAATGGGGGAATTGAGCTTAGTAAGCAAGATTGCACCATGATGCTCCTCCTTTTAAAAGATTCTCAATCTTTTGACTGAAGGTGAGGAAAAAATAAAGGAAGATTGCTTTCTCTAAGTTCAAAATAATGATCATGGATTCAAATTGGTCTTGGCGCTCAATTGATCTTGGCAAAAGTGATTGAATCAGTCAAATCTTATTGATCAGTCAATCTTACTCGCGGCTAATGCAAGATGGAACTTATATGTTGATCATGATCAGATTCGGAAACTTCTTGATATTTGCCATAAAAAAGAGTACGGAGATAAAATTGCTTTCTTTCGAAATGTACTTTTAAGATATGATAATGTCCCCCTCCTTTTGCCCTAAATAATCGTCTTTTTGTTTCTCATGGTTGGCGCAGTCCACGACATTTTATAGCACATGAATGAATAATGTGAGCCCGTTTGACTAGGGAGCAAATAGAATTAAGATGCTTTCTTTCTTTCTTTCTTTTTCCACACACACACACACATATATATATATCAACTTGTGTTTATACCCACAAATGACCAACTTTTCATCATTATCAACAAGTGATAGACTTAGTTGATGAGAGGAGAGTTTGGTCACTTATGAATCAAAATTATGATAACTTGAAGGGAACTGACAACTTGTCAGCGAAGTTATCAACATCTCAATGCCATGTTATCGACAAGAGTTTTGATGTTTCTCGATGAAGTTTCTAGATAAAGTCATTGATATTTACGGCGAGCAACCGACAGGAAAGTAACCGTTGGTTGGTTTTGTCATATCCGTTCGTGAAGTAATTTCTAGGAACCAACGAAAGGGTGTTATTTGTTCGTTCATCTTTTAAAATCGCCATGTGTAACCTCTGTATGTAAGTGTTATAATTACCCCAAGTGCCCTCTTTGTACATGCCCCCTTCAATCAATGACAAAACTCAACAATCTTTGTTTTTGTCTTTACTTTTCACAATTTATCCTTTTCGTATCTTTCAATTAACATATTTTAGTCATAGTTTTAGATACTTCATTGTCGACAAAGCGTTTCGTACTTTGTCATTGATTAAATATCGACGAAGTATATCTGTTCCTTGTGATCCATTGAAACTCATGTTTGGAATCGTACAAAACCTATCTCCTCTTAATAAAATCGAAGAATCAGTTTCGGTGAAAAAATATTTCGTCGACCAACATTTTTGGAGAAATATCTTTTTGGCGTGCCTGATGGGACCTTTGTTGTGAGGAAATTCTATACCAAGAAAAAGGAATCATCCATAGCTTGATAATGCCGCGGTTGTAGCGCAATAATTTCAACATAATTCCTCTTCGAGTAGCCACAAAACTGGATTCAATTCTTTAAAATCAAAGAAGCAAACTTTTGGTAAAAGATCTTTTGTCGAATATTTTTGGCCAAACAACTTGGAATTTCTCAAAAGCGCAGGACAAGTTTCTGGATCATCATCTTAGCCACATACACATCAATATCATGGCCAATAGAGTGTACGGCACTGTAGTTTGTAGTCTACTTATTGTAGTGGTTTAGGAAGTTAAGGGTAGTTTAACGGCTCGTGCTGCTCAGATTGGTCCAACCTAGACATAAAGTTGTGGAAATAGCTTATTGTAGGAAAGAAAGTCATGGCACGTAATGTAGCAAGGGTTTATTTCGCTGAATTAACACATCGTGTGGGAGACACACATCTTTTAAGGACATTGCCGCTTTAAAAGCAAGCACCATGCTTGGAGCCTAGAGTAGAAATCTGACACCTTTTCATGTGATAGATCGCCTAAAGAAAGTCAAAGTCTAAGCCCTACAACATTTCAAATTGTATCCACAACTCACACATATATCTTAATAATCTTCTCTCACATGTGAATTCAGTGTTAGGTCCGTTTCTCTTAATTTGGCTATCTTTTTGCATCAACATATCTCAACATAAATCTATAAACGCTCACTATCATCCCTGGTCTCTTTCTCCATATGAAATTATGGAGGCTGCCATTAGGGACCACTGCTTGGAAATTGGTTAATATAATTACTAAACACCGGAACAAATAGGGGGTTCACCAATCTATCATATGTTATGATAGCTATTGTTGGAGCAAGGTATCGGGTGGGGGAGATCATCAAGAGAAAGTTAAAGTCTGAACCTGTCAAAATGTTTAGTTGGATCCATATTCATTTAAAAGGTTAAGCTAATAGATTATGTGTCATTTATGATATATAACTGTTAAAACTTACATCGATTATCCGATGTGAGACTTTTTTCTAGCACAACTTACATATACATGTCATCACAACACAACTTTCTAAAAGCAATTGTAACGCTCTACAACTGTAAGATCCTTGCCATGAACTGAAAAACGAAAATAGAAGTGCCTCTTTCAAAAACAATTGTAATAGTCGTGTCGAATTTGAACAGTGCTAGCTAGAGATGCTAAGACCAATGCAAGGTGGTGGGATAAAGATTCCTCTTAGCTGCTTCCTCTAACTTAAATAAACCGCATAGGTTTGTCACTTTTTTTTTTTTTAATATGTGCACTAGAAGTCCTAAAACTTGTCCCAAAAGTGCAATTGAGTCATAAAATTTTCAAAAGTTGCAATCAAGTTCTAAAACTTATCAAATTAGTATAATCGAGTCCTTTAGTTAACATCGTCAATATATCCAACGGACAATGCTGACGTAACATTCTTTCCAAGTCTTTTTTTAAAATTAATTTTAAAAAAGAAAGGCTAATATTCAATTTAAAAAGCTAAAACTGAAAAAAAAAAAAAGAGAGAGAATGGAAGAGCAGGGCAACGCAAGGGCTCACTGGTGAGGCTTGGCTGACGTGGCCCATTGTTGGCCCTCGCTAGGCCGGGCAAGGGTGGCCCATATCTTGGTTGAGGAAACCCAGAGTTGGGCGACGCTGACCCTCGCTAGGGCGAACGAGCCTTGCCAGACCCTGGTAAGGCCTCGTTGGCCTCGAAGCCTCGCTAGGCTTGGGTGAGGACTGGCATTGCCCAAATTGGGTGACCCTCACCCAAGCTTAATGAGGGTCACTGGCCCTCGTCTAGGGTTGACAATGGTTGGCCACCATCAGCAAGGTCGTCAGCCCCTTCGATGATGAGTGGCAATGACCAAGCCTCATCGATGAGATCTGCCCTGCTCTGCTGCTCTTCCCTTTTTGTCTTCTTCTTCAATTTTGGCTTTTTAAAAGTATTAGTCTCTTCTTGGTTTATTAATTCAATTTTATTAAGATTTGAACAAGAAAATAATAATAAAAAATGCCACCTATGAGAGAGAAATTATTTTAAAAATCCAACGTTAGTATTTTTCATTAGACAAATTGATGGTGTTTATAGAAGGATTCGATTGCACCAATTTAACTAGTTTTCAGACTTGATTACATTTTTTTGAAAGTTTTAGGACTTAATTATACTTTCGTGATAAGTTTTGGGGCTTTAAGTGCACATATCCTTTTATTTTTTAAATCAACCCGGCATAATCTTAGTATCTCCTGCATTACTCCTCAGCCGAGAACCTTCAAAGCGAGCCGCTTAGCTCGAAAATGTGCATAATAATAGACTCCTCCGATCGAATAAGTGAACATTTGATTACATGGTTTATTGGTCTACGAACAAAGAACATATACATATAGATTATATATTTCTATTTGATGTTCAATACCACTTTTGTAATCATCATAAACGACGGGGAAACCCAACGAGTAAATGACTTGGATAATTGGGGGGGCAGGGAGACATCTTTGGTGGTCCAACTTTAGGGTTTTGAACTTTTGAAACCCTCCTCCTCTCCTCTCCTCTCCTCTCATCTGCCCCTTGGGGGGGGCCTGTAAGGCAGAAGTGAGAGATTGTTTTCTTTCTTCTTGTCCAATCATCGTCTTTATTATTATTATTATTATTATTACGTTTTGTATTTCTTTTTTAGCAAAGTCGCATCACTTTCTGTTTGTTTAACCCAGAAAGAGATTCCACCCAAAAAAAAAAAAAAAAACAGAAAGAGATTCGACAGCATGTGGCCCATCAGCCGTAATGTATGCCCGAGTTCTCACATGCTATCGAACGATGTTCTCCAATGCTGAATTTCACACTTTCTTTGTCACTCAAAAGATTATCTTGTTTACCTTATCTTTGGACGGTAGATTTTTGTTTTCTTTCCGAACGTGACTCGTATAAAAGACGATTCACCCTAGGCTCTCGTCATGTCAGGAGCTTTGACTTGTGGATTCTATTTTCTTACTATGTCAGTTTTAATAACTTACGATGGTCCAGCACAATTAGTACGGCTAGCAATAATTTTGGGTAGGGTAATACAATGGTACACACACTGCGACACTTAATAGCGACGGACGAACGATGCATGCACAGCCACGGGCATCGGTGCCCCGATTCAATTTTGTGTCCTGCCGAAGTCCATTCTTTCTCGTATCCAACGAGATCTCGTGGTATGTTCCGTTAAACCCGAGACAAAATTTGCCCTGGTTTTGAACTCTTGAGGTCGACCGGGGGGGCATATGCTCAAAACCAAAGTCAGACAGATGATAGTTTGAGAGCTCGCACCTAATTTGATTTGATTAAGCGTTGGCTGCTTAATAACGAAGCAGTATTCTCTCTGTTCCCTCTCCAGGATATATATGTATTACGTGGGCCAATGGTAGGTGAGGGAGTATCTACGATTAGTCTAAATGTGGTATGCCATGGATTAATCAATTCGACAAATCGAGGGCAACGTGATCTTCTTTATCTCCTTTTGTGGAAAGCAGAATCTACTCGAGAGAAATAAACAAGACATATGTACCAGCCTTTTGTACACCGAAAGCAGCGCTGGGCATAGTCAGACATAGGATTGTTTATATATGTAAACCCTAGCAAGTTGGCTCTCTCGAAAGAATATCAAGACATCAGCGATTTTAGTCGAGAGAAATGCTTTCTTGATAATACTGTTAGAAACGGTATAATCTCAACCGCGAATTCACACATCATGTCGCGTGTTTTGCATAAAGAACTCATTAATTGAGAGATCGCATGGTGAAAATAATTGACAGTAGTACCGTCAGAATATCGGACTAGTAGTTTCCTTTTAGCCAATCATACGAATATACAGTTGATCCTACTGCTCATTTTATTCTTGTTGTATAACGGTTGTTGGTCACACTCAAAATTCTATTATATAGAGTGAGTTAACTATGCACATATGTAAAAAGCAATGACACTCAATCTTACACTACAAGACATGTACATATGTTCCAATATGTTAACTAGCCCGATGCAAATAAGCTTTAAAATATAAAACACGCATCAGATCCTCGTATAAAGTTCAAAAGCTCAGTATTCAAAGTAGGAGGTTGAATATTTCTTTTTCAAATTTTAGGTGCGTGAATCCAAAGACCCAATTGTTTTGGAGGTTTATGGAACAACACTTTATAAGATCATGAACCGGTTAAGTCCAACCCTTTTGGTCTCAACCCATTACAGTTTACATGGCCTCGGCGGTATTTGAACAGGAGGTGACCTTTAGATTTTGAATTGCAAATTCATGATGCTCAAAACATTCGCTTCGATTGAAATTGGGAAATGCAGTCGAACTTTAAAATTCCTAACTTTGACACGCTTAGATTAGGTCGATACGCGGTCAGATGTTTTGAAAGTTTCAAACTATTAGAGAATGGCGCCTCTCATATAGTTAGAGAGAGGGGGGGGGGGGGGGGAAGGGGGGCGATGTCGGCCGGGTTGGTGGTCTCTCCATGGTCAAACTTCATATAATGATTCAAAGCAAAATGAAGATTTTGGCCGCAACAAATGCATATATCATGCCTAATCAGACAAAAAAAAAAAAAAAACTTTGGCCTTTTGATTTCGTGAATAGTAGGATGGTACTCACTCATTAGAAAACAAAGAGATAAAAAGTTGTCGAACGACTTTTTGTCAACCTTTGAAAGGCCCCATCACCACCAGTTTCATGGCCGACCTGCGACCGTCTTTTTCCCTTCTTCAAATTTCTGCTGAAAATATTTGTCCACACAAGCGGACAGGGACCACCAAAACTGCCTGTCGAAATTCAAATTGTTTTTCTGCCGTTGCTGTTTTTGATGTTGAGCCTTTTTCTTAAGATGGGTTAAAAGGAGGTTAAAAACTGTTGAGTGTTCCAAAGATTTCAAAATCGGCACGACTCTAAGATTACGAGCCAAAAGTAATCAACAAAGTCGGTCGAGCTACTTGCGGGTTACTTGAGCTCAACTCTTAGGTTTTGTTTATTTCGCTGAAGATGTATATTTCAAAAAATATATTTTCTTAAAAATGATCGCTTGTGTCGATAAAATAAATGCATGAACGAAAATAATTTCATCATTCACGAAAATGTTTCAACATAAGTTATTGTTAGTACTAAAAATATTTTTTATTGATTAATTATTTTAAGCGATATGGACGGTCATTTATCATTAGTATTCCGCGAAACAAACAAAGCCTAATGCGTATCTCTCTTTTATACTCAAATGGTATTATTAAATTCTTTTCTTCTTGAAAATCCAATCAATTGAGTCAGAACATGGTCGAGAGCTTATTAAGCACTTCGTGCGGTGGAGCTCCAGAAATGAAACTAAATCAAGGGTTGCATGCAATATTTGACTATTGAACCCCAGTGGGATTCTAGTAATACAATACATTGATTCGGGACAACCCGTTTACATCCCAATAGGTCAATTTCATTGCTTTTGGATCATTAAGTATGAAATCGTTCTTATATATTGACTTCTTTCTCTTATATTTGCTATTCCTCACGCGGGACAAGATTGTCACGATATTTTTCTTCCGTTTGCATTCTGTGAAGAAGTATCATAATTATTTTATAGAGCGCCCGATTTTTGTACTAGTTTCGATTCCGACTTGTACTTGAACGGATACGTCAATCCTTTAGCTTTTATCAGGTTATGTACGGTGATATTGTGAAATTATTATATGCCATATACTTTCATATGGTTTCCATCTTGATGAATCCGACTATATTCTAATATAGGGTACGTATCATCTTTATAGCATCACATTTGTAATGTAGCCTAGGCTCTGAAATCTAGATAACTAGGCACATCTTAGGCTACGCTTGTTCTGTGAAAAATGAATGATTCGAAAATCATTTCCCAAAAGATTATCGCCGGTGAAAATGAATGAACGAACGAAAAGTATTTTCATCATCCACTAAATTATTTATATATAAATTATTGTCAATAATGAAAATATTTTTCAAGCAATCATCTCTTGGAAAATGATTTTCAAATTATTCATTTTTCGCAAAACAAACGGAGCCTTAGGGCAGGTCTCTCAGGGAGGCTGGATCTTTCCATACAAGAACCTTCGACTTTGTAGCTTATTTGAGCAAGAGAGGAAAGAACATTTCTGGTCAACGGAACAGTTTATTTGCCCAAATGCTTATCCTTTCTTTTTGCCAAGAGGGGGAACAATTTGCTGATCCTTTCTGACTATCTCTCTCTATCTACGTGCAGAATATACACGTACATACGACCCTTTCTGGTGATTTTGCGTATCTAGACTTTACACAGGAGGTCAACATTTCGACAGACCCATTGTTTTTTCTTCTTTCGCCCCGAAGAAGATGAAAGAACAACGCCACAGAATGAGTGCTGTGCACATTTCTATAAGGGCCTACTAAAGCAAGAGAGGAGATGATTTTTTTTTTCTGTCTCCATGAAAAGACAGGAGCAAAAAGAGAGAAAAGAAGAAGAAGAAGAGAAAACTTGCTTCATGTCGGTCCACGTTTGAATGTTTACTCCAGTGATTCATGATCACCAGGTTCAACCATTACAAAGTTAGAACGAGTCCGAAATGAATTGGGGCTTTTTTTTGAATCCCGAGAAAGGTATGAATATGATCCTCTTCCATTTCTGCCTGAGCAAGTACCCACATGGGAGGGAAAGAGGAGGGAGATTATGATGATTAATCTTCTTCTTGCATTCGCTTTGGGTCAACTGATTCAAGTTCTTGATCATAAAGTTGTGACCATTTCAAGTGAACTTAATGATTCATCTTGCAAAATTACAAGTTGGTCTAAAAGATGAGCTAGCTCAGACCTAAGTAAGTCCCTAAAGTGCTTTGTCCGGACATCAGAATCCCTTGACGAAAAACAAATAGAGGATATTCCTCGCCAATAAGGAATAAAAAGATATGTCTAGCAACAAAGTGGGATAGTGGTAGGGAAGGTAAACCTCACGACACATTTGGGTGGCTATCACGGGTAGGGTGGTATAGTAGCGTCCTGCACCTAGAGTGAGCTATCAAAGCTTTGGCTCCTGTTGCACCAACCTGTGCTTCGCAAAGTATTTTCATCCAGGTTGAAGACACTGAGCAAAGGAGATTATGATGATTAATCTTCTTGCATTTGCTTTGGGTCAACTGATTCAAGTTCTTGACCATCAAGTTGTGACCATTTCAAGGTGAAGTTAATGATTAATCTTGCAAAATTACGAGTTGGTCTAAAAGATGAGGTAGCCGACCATTATTAGCAAGAGTCTTTGGGAAGAAAGCGTTGGAGAGAAATCCGCCAAGAAAGTCTGCTCAGAAAAACGATGGAAAAGAGTTCAATCATTGACGACCAGGACATGTATATGTTGTTTAAATCTCACTCCCTGACATCCCTACAATCAAAATCTTTTTAAGGAAAAGAGACTTTTAACGTTTTTTCATGGTCTAATGGGACCATTCTAGAGGGTTTTGACTCATGATAGTTCCAAAATTCCGGAGAGAATGCAAAACCCCATGTTCGAACTGTCCTCTACCATTCCGAGAACCAATTGGACGACGTCGTTTCTCTTCTTATTGACTAGCGTCCATTGCTGTTCTTGAATTGGTTCTTTGTTCCATCAAATAAACCAAAGTTCTTACACTTCATTCAGACAAGATTCCAGTTTCCCACGAAGCTTCCGCAAGTGTTCTGTCGCAAGACACATGGGTCTCACTCAGGAGGCAAACATACGATCATCATCACCACCACCAAACAGCAAAACAGTTTATGATTCCACAGGAGGAAAGAAGAAAAAGTTCAGAGAGCTAACCAGTTCGGAATATCACAGCCGCAAACGTAAAGGAAGAGAAATAAAGAAAGAAAGAAAGAACTTCAAAGCACAAACCCAGACCCAAACCCTAGCTCTTTATCTTTATTTCGAAAGCCTCCTTCAAGTGCCACCACTAAAATTTACCATTGCATTGCAATTTTGTCATGCATGCCCTGAAATTTTCCTCCTTTTTTCCGCCACCTCTTTTTGCTCAATATAATTTCCAGGTATCATCGATCTTGTCCTGGCTATCTAGTATTGAATATCGACCACTTCAGTTTTAGTCCACACACACACACGCAATAGCTCTTAATCATCTGTAAAGT
Source organism: Psidium friedrichsthalianum (assembly GCA_019149425.1). Taxonomy (NCBI): domain Eukaryota; kingdom Viridiplantae; phylum Streptophyta; class Magnoliopsida; order Myrtales; family Myrtaceae; genus Psidium; species Psidium friedrichsthalianum. Next base: position 17,504 of record JAGVVM010002653.1, read on the forward strand.
TTCTCGTGTAATTGAAGATGTTTAATTTGATTGGGGAAGTTTTTTTGGGGAATATGGAGACAAGCAACTGGGGAGACAATCTAAGGGTAGCTCCATAAGCTTTCCATGTCGGAGTTGTCGGGCGAGTCGTCCGAGGGCGGCGACCTTATTCTAGGGGGCGACACCATCATTCCCTCCGCCATGTCCACCAACAGGTTTGGCATATCGAACAGCGCCTCTTCGTCGATGAACTCGGCTTCCGGGGGTTTCGAGCTTTGATCGGGATGAGGGTCTTTCCTAGTCCTGCCCTCATTGCCTTCTTGACCTAGCAATGCGGTATCATCGCCGCCGCTGCCGCAGCCGCTCGTTTCCCCCTTCCTCGACGCGGCCGCCGCCGCTGCCGCCCTCCGAACGTCCGAGGGCGCGGTGGATGCTGGGACTGGGTACGACTTCACCAGGTGCGGGAAGTTGAGGACCGCGTCGCCGCCTTTGAGGGCGAGGGCGGCCACGTCGTAGGCGGCGGCGGCCATCTCCGGGCGGGTAGGTGCCCAGCCCACACCCGGCTCGTCTTGCGCGGCTCCCGATCTCCGACACCCACTTGCCGCTCCGGCAGCGGATGCCGCGGTAGAACGGGTGCTTCCCGGCGGGGGTCGACGAGCCAGAGGGGTTGCTCCTCGGGGAGTACCTCTGCAAATGTCTCGGGGAGGGGGATTTGCCCTTAGGGGATGGGGCTTCACCGGCGTAAGTGGGAAGAGAATGTGGGAATGGGTCCAGCGGGGGTAGCGCAAGGGGAGGAGGAGGACGAGGCGGCGGCGATGGTGACGGGAGCGGCTGCGGCTGCGGCGGTGGAGGTCTAGCTCGGGTGGTGAATGGACCCACATGGGCCTCTCGATTAGGAGAACTAGGGTCTGACATATAGATATAAGTAAGGTGCAAAGAGAGAGAGAGAGAGAGAGAGAGAGGGAGAGAGAGAGAGAGAAGGAGAGGACAGAGATTAATTGAGAGATGACATGGATCGGGTAGGTCAAGTGAGATATATATATAAAATTTATGATATTTTTTAGTAAAAAATGGTAATTAAAAAGCGTGGGGAATTCGCGGGACGTTCCAAGTCGTGACGCCCAGTAAACTCAGAATTTTTCCGACATGTGTCTTTTACCATTTATGTCAATTTCATGCTTTTTCGTTTTTTAAGGATTGGATTTGTGTCTTGACGACGATGGTGAGCCGCACGCGTATTTAAGCACACGAGATCGGAGAGGGATGGGGATTAGCTGTGATCTACCGGGCATCCATTTAGGGTCGATCGACCTGTTTGTACTCATGTCTTAATCGATTTCTCACGGTACTAATTCCTCTCTATCTCGTATGAACCCGCGGTTTGGTGTTTTGTACAGTGAGAACAAGAAATGGCGTCAAGAAATTGTGAAATCGTTACCGATGACATCGGTAAAAGGGTATCCGAGATCGATGGCATCGATCGGAGAGAGGGTGTCGTCGTTGATTGCAGTCATTAGAAGAGTAAGTGGAGACACACCTCGAAAAAGACACGACTTAAGATAACAAACATTCTATTTCCGGCTAAGAGTTTCTATGTGAGTATGATTTGGTCGGCATTCGCCGCTCGTCTGCTCATCCAGCTGGGCGGTCCGCCCTTTACATGGAAATCAAAGATACGACAGGTAGAGTACACCTTGACCAACTATGAGCATTTTGAAGATCTCAAGTACACGAATTAGTGGTATGAGAGGATCCTTGTGCGGATAGCAGGTACGAACGATTTTTTTTTTTTCCCCATTCAAAACAGTCAAGCGCAGAGGATCGTCTTTAAACTCGATTGCATCATTTGTGGCTGTGAAGCCACCGGAAAGAGATGTGGACATAGTTGCGATCGCGATTCAAAAGTTGATCTGAGAGGAGAGCTTCCTCTCTCCATACTCGTGGTGGCCATCCAAAGGGCACTCATAATCGCGGACAATCTTCAGAACCACAATAATGTCGCGATGCAGTCCACTCTCTCTGTAACTATCGTACGCGAATTACGTGATAAACATGGTTACTCACTTCGCTTACGGCATTGGGCATCATCGATTGGTCAGTTCATAAAAATTGTGAGGACAGGCAGTCATTGATTAAGTGACCCCTTGCGAAAGAATCGAGTATCCCATTAGTGGCGGATGGACGAAAATCACGAGATTCCATAATGGTGGGATCTGGTCAGATCAGTATAGAAATCCACAATCGACGTCCCTCTCTTGCCCTCGCGCTGGTTGGTTCATTTCGAAGGTTTTCTTTTTTCTCTGTTCCTAAAGCAACTCGGGCTAAGGCTAAGGCTTCGGAGAACTAGGCCGGTCATGTGAGGTAGCTAAGGGTCTGTTTGGTAACGTTTCTGTTCCAAAAAAGTGATTCTGATAAAAAACACTTTTTTTGATTCTGTTCTTTTAGAGAATCAGAATTCGTTTGGTAACTACATAAAATTTTTTGATTTTTTGTCCAAAAGTAATCCTAAAAAATTGATCCTAAAAAGTGTCGTAGGAAGAGGCTGAGAAGTCCATCTTTGAAAAGTGATCCTAAAAAGTGTTCTTTTTGAGAACAACAACTTTTTTGTTTTTCTGATTTTTGTTCCAAAAGTGTTTCCCGGGAGCAGAATCAAAAACAGAATTATTTGCGTTACCAAACAGTTTTTTGTTCCCAAAGTTTCCCGGGAACAGAAACAGAGGAACAGAAACGTTACCAAACAGGCCCTAAACAACTTGGCTTTGGGGGCTTTCTTCTTTGCTTATATTGATTTGTTACCCGCAGCCCCGATTCTCAGGAAAAAATTGAACCGAATCGTATGGGTGGCATCTGAACCGAACCGAATCACGACCCAAATCGAAAGTTTGTTCGGTTGGGGTTTTCGGAACAAAAGATTAGGGTTTGTGTGATTTTGAGAGGGATGAAAAAGAAGAGAGGTTTTAAGTTTGACGTTCACTAATTTGTTGAGAATTTCGATTATGGTTCAGTTAGCCTAGTTTAATCGAAATAACCCGAACAGAAAAAAAAAAATGATTGCTAATACCTTGTAGGCTGAGAGCTAAAGGAGGATCTGCCCTGAGGAGGGGCATATGTTTGATTAGCTAGTTGTGTGAGCAATAGCTTACCAAGGTAATGATAGCTAGGTTGAGAACGGTTATTTGTCCATTATCCAAACCGAAAGCCAAATCGAACCTAAAATCACGAAATTTTGGTCTGTTTCGAGTTCGATTTTGATTTTTCAGTTGATTTTTAAGAGAGACTGCATTGGTAACCATTATAATCACAAAAAATGATTCTAATTCGAAATTTTTTATATTCTATTTCCTAAATGAGTTTTAAAGAATCAAAACGGTTTGATGACTGCATAAAATTTTTGTTCCCCGAATAGAAATGAGCTTGGTAACTGCATTAATTTTTTTCGAAAATCATTTCTCTTTCCAATTTATGTTATTTAAGTCAAATAATTGCGTAAATACTTTGTGAAATTTCATCATATATTTCGAATTAATTGAAAATTAATTCACATTGAGTCTTTTATACAACATATTGTATATTGCATCTAATATTTTTTTCTTGCTATTCCGTCTAATTGCAATGTCATAATGAGTCATTTTAAACTTGAAAAAGGAGAGACCATATTGAGTTAGTGTGTGATTTAGATTAGCTTGGACCCTCTCAGGTCTATAACAATTGCAACATGGGAATATTAAAGACGATCTTAATGTGATTGGTGGCATGTGTGTGTGTACATGCAAATGGAGTTGCCATTAATTTTTGAGAAAGGTCGATCAAAAACCTTATCTAATGGTTTTCTTTACCAAAAAAAAAACCCTTATCGAATGGTTGGGAGAAATAGTTTTAGTCTACGCAACTAGAGAAATTTAGGGTTTGAGGACTTGGTTACGTCGGTGTTTGCACCGATGCCTTTTTGGCAACGAAATTGAGTGTTTTCTAAACATGTTTCATGCAAATTTTTCAATTCATTTTTAAACCTACGAGGTAAACTAATGCTAAGTGTACACACACACACATATATATATTTTGTATTTTTTTTCAAATTTTCTAAAAGTAGAATAAGTCTAAAGTGTATAAACTTAGACAAATCACAACTAATGAAATCAAGTGCGCAATCAAGAAATCATGGCATTGATAAGTCATATAATAAAAACTAATGAAAACCCTAAGGGCTTAGAGAAATGTGGTTCGGGTTTAATTTTTAAGATATTATAATTTTCCTAAAAAAGACAAAATCTATGAAAATTTGGAGAATTTAGGCCCAAAATTTATGGAAAATGAGGTCACGGCTAGTCTAATCTGAGCTTCTACTATCTCTAGGGATTTTCTAAATTTTTTTTGATTTTTAACAATTTTTTTTTTGTTTTTTTTTTGATTTTTTTTTTATCTTAAGTATTTTTTTTAAATGAGACTTCATTCTGCTTTAGGTCAAGGGAAAAGTGATGAGAGAACTAAAAAGGAAAAGTGAGAGATCTTGGACTTCATTTGTTTTGTGATTCTCAAAAATAATTTTCTTTTCCAGAACCAATTTCTTTAATTCTTATTTTGGTTCCAAAATTATCTTGAAAGAAGAATTAGAATCAGAATCATTTGCATTACTAAATATGATCCTCATCTTTTTTTTTTTTATAAAGAAATAGAATCAGAGAATCAGAATGATTGCCATGTAGGGCCTAATACTCCAAATGGACATGTTGAGTTCGTCCCAAAAAAGAAACAGACATGTCAAGACAAGGTTAATCAGTGACCCTTCCTTGCCCTTCATGTGAGGATCCAATGCAATGATGAACCGAATCGAGCACACCCGAGACATTAAACTCGATCCAGGTCAAGATATTCCCTAGATTAGCATGGCTTGGTCATCAAGGGACCAGAACAACTGGAGAAGAAATTCATGTTTTGGGAAGATAGTCTCTCCAAACTTGCCCAATATGCTAAAAACATAGGGTTTTGTACTGGTCAATCCATCACATGATTGAGTTGAGACTAAACGTTATCATTCGTATGTTAAACCATTTATATTAGCATAAATGAGGTAGTTTCTATTATTGGTCTTGCGCACCTAACGGCTGGGTGTGTAGATACCAGGAACTAGGGTTAGGGCCCAAGCAAAACCCACAAGCTGTTTCTTTCACACCCCATGATGTGGTTAAGAGAACTAGCTTATTCCTAACTATATCAACTGCTTTTGGGTCCAATCTCTTGCCCCCCCGATCGATTCACCTACTCACCATCTTGACTCCTGCCTCTGTCTCACTTCTTGAAGAGAGAAGGGGAAAGAGTGCTGGAGATGTCCGGAGGAGTATAACTTGCCCATCGACCTTGACCATACATCCGATTCGAGCGAAGTTTACTTTATGTTAAGGAATGATAATGTCCACGAAGCAAGACCCTCTGAGCTGACGCCTCTCGATGCCCGTTGCGATCACAACATCTGAGAATCGACACCTAGCCATGCACTTGAGGTTGAGGATTCTTAATGCAAGAAGAGCGTTAAGTGAAATATGAATCTAGAAGCATGGATGCTGCAGGACAAATTTAAGCTTAAAATAGATGTTAACTAATGGCTAAAGGGCCAATTAGACGCTTTTATAGGGTATTGGTCCGGGCCTCTACCTTGGAGCATGTGCGGCCCAACTCACCCTAAACACATCCCCTAAGCGTAGACTTAGGGTCAAATCTTGGGAGGTTAACCACATAATATAATACTGAATATAAATATGGCTTAGCTAGATGCTTGATGATGGCCCCACCACGAGCCTTTCTAATGTTGGAAAACAAATGGCGCCTCAGCGATCGAAATTAGAATATGGTCTATTGAAATCTTTGTCGATTAGGTGCATGCATCATGTGATTAGGCGACTGATTTCTTTGATGTGCCTAATCATCTAAGATGAATCGAGAAGCGTCCTTTGCCACTATACTGTTTTGATTACTTTGGCGGTCCATGCAGAGCTTACTTTTTTCTTTTTTTTTTATATGGCTTGACTTGTCAAGACGATAAGGACATTAAAAGTGTCAAAAGATCTTTACGATTGCTCACTTTAGTGCGAAAAGATTTTGTTTTAAATCATTTAAGTGTGACTTAAAAAGATGATTATTTTAGTGTCAACTCCTATTTGGGTCGCCGAAAATCCGATGTGGCCATATTTTAATAATTTCTTTGACCAACATGGCTTGCCAGCGTTCCTAGTGAGCATATATACCCCTAAACGTTGTTGTCTACATCTTTCGGCACAAATTAAAACCCTAATTCGATCTTGCCCAAAATCACACTCTTCCCCTTCAAAATGATGGAAACTCCCGAGCACTGAATCTCACTGGGCACTTCAATTGATCTAATTAATCATCAGTAGGGTAAAAAATGGCGACTTGATCACTCCCCCAACCGAAAGACCCTCCTCCGTCTCGACTCCAGACGATGAGGACAAGAGCCTGGCCAATTTCCTCAAGCCTGAGATCCTCTCTGAGGTGAAAATTCGACTCATTCGTTTCGCAATTTCAATTCTTAGAGTAATTCGATCGGATCTCCATTTTTTACCCTAGAAAGCTTTGACGCTGCCAGGACGGAAGAGAAAGAACGACCTTGCCAGTGACGTCGGGAGGAGAAGATGCGCAAGAGGAGAGACAAGGCGATGGCGGAAGCGACGGCAAAAAGCACGACCTCGCCAGCGGCGTCGATGTAGAGAGAGAGAGAGAACGGCTTCGCTTTGTGATTAAAAGCCACCTCATCGTCCACATGGAATTTTTTTTTTTAAAGCCACAAAAAAGCCGCGTAGATTTTTGGTCGGAATTTGTCGCCAAAGACACTTAAGAGATTGTCTCTTGAAGTATTCGATTCGGTCAATTGACACATTGGGCTTCCATAATATTTCTGAGATGCTGGACTAATGTTCTAGGCCTCGTACATTCCCCATGAGCCGGTCCGCTCTCCCTATCTCGTTGTCGCCCATGGTAAACCAAAAGGAGGAGCGAAAAGTCAAATATCATCCATCATCTCATACGCAAGTTTCTACAAAACAAATCTCGGGGAGACTTTTTGACCCCCCCCACCCCAACAAAAGAAATCTAGTGAAGACTTCATATTTCGATGCAGCGTGAATACCTGAAAGAATCCAGGCGATAACTTTGTGAGTGGTACCTGCACCGAAAACTGTATGGTTTAGAAACCTAGCTCCCGATTGACAACCCGATCGACATATCGGTATCATCGGCAGGCGATACAAGACACATGATCTAACTGAATATGTCTTACTCTCCATGATACGCTCCACACGGTCAAACGTATTGGTAAATTTAGCAATAACACACGCATCTGTCTGTCTGTTTCGAAATGGACAATAATGTCTTAGGCAAATAATCTAGCACTTTGTAGGTTTTACCGAATCGCTGGACCTATTAGGATTGAACTTCCTCTGTAACCAAAGCTCACAAAATTAGAAGTGATCACGATGAACTTTTCGTTCGTTCTTTGCATCCTCAATTTGTTTACTCTGTCCTGGTGGGACTAAATTAGACATATAGTTTAGTACTTCCTCTGAGCGCTGCCAATGCGATAATTTCGAACGAAAATAGTTAGGTTAGGTCTTGCATCGTGCGCATGAGTTTGCTATTAAAAACTAGTACTGTAATATGCCACTTTCATGCCCTTTTGTTTCACTTTCTGCTCTGCTTTTCCTAGGGTATATTAGCCCACTGTAACTAGGGTTACCTTAAAACGTTATCTTCACTTTAAGAATATTTTGAGGAAGAGCCGCTGAAATCAAGATAAATTGATAGCTGATCGAAGGGCGACAATTTGACAATAATATTCAAACAGCACGTCATTTCCATACCAAGTGCCATGACCCAACCCCAAGAAGTATGAAAAATAAATAATTTAGAAATTATTTTTCTCAAGATGATCGATTATGTCGCTTAAAAGTAATTAGCCAATGAAAAATAGTGATTTATATCTAAATATCTGCTTGAAATGAAAACATTCTTTGTTCATTCATTATTGTAAGCGATGCGAGTGTTCATTTTTAAGGAAAATGTTCTCCAAATTATTTATTTTTTGCAAAACAAACGGAGCATAAATAAAGTTTGATTCTCTTGTGCCCTAAACAGAAAAAGATGGTATTAGTTTATGCCGGAGGTGAAGTAGCAGCCCCATTTGTGCGCTTTGGGTAAGAAGTCGTGCGGATTAGCTTTAGTACTAGCTCTGAAAATGTCTCAACTAGGAAACCCTATGAAGTGGAAAGAGCAAACTTTCGCGAAATTACTAATCTGGCCATAATTTAGCAGAGATTTTCATTTGAGCCCGGTAAATAGTCTAGCTCCTTCGCCCTTTTTAGTTTCAAGGTCAAAATTCTCTTCATAACGGTAGCAATCAAATTCTCGTATCCCATCATTCGTGATCCTTTGTTCTTCCTTTGACGTTTATCTAACTTGGAAGTGCAACGAAATGAGTTTTTCTTCTTTTGCAAGGAAACAAAAGAGATTGTGAAGATGGAGAGTAATTTTGTACTTTCTTAAGAAATCCAACACAATCCGGAGCCGGCAACGTGGTCAGAATCCTTTATTTGGATGTGGCAAATCTCGTATTCAAACCCTAGTATTTGCCACCGCGAGTGACCTTGAGGACCGTGTTGGCTACCACATGAGCGGAGCCTTATCCAATGCATGTTCATTCGGTGATTCGAGTGCGTTATTGAGATTATTCTAGTAACTGGTTTGGAGATCTCATGCTATCCATAATCAAAGAAGTATATATTGGCGTCACTATCGGCATAAGTATCATACGAAGTAGTAAACGCGTGTTGACACATTCAAAGTCAATTCTAATATTGTGTATGCAGTCTTCGTTGATTAGAATTTTCAGCAATCTAGAGAAAAGACAAGTGCACTGGTCAATGGGGCATTTGCATAATCATACAAGACGCGTTTCTTATTAATTTGAAACCCCCTGTCTTCTAGCACTAAGAGCTTGAATGCCACCGGGCCGAACCGGTGTACTGCAATCTTAAGATCTCCCGAAAAAGCAAAAAAAAATCGAGATGCGCAAAAGTCAGACAAATACTTTTGTGGAAATTTCATTTGCTCGCTTTTCCTTTCGGATAATCCGGCCTTGTCTGCAACCATGACATGTGTGCATATAATTCTATAGTGCAATTACTATCTCACGGGCACACATTGCATGCTCAAAAAACAGCCTTTGACCGTCGAATTCCTGTGAGAATTTCAGGAACAAAAAGTGACTTTATATACTAATACAGAAATTCAGAGATGTTGCTCTCAAGTCTCAAATCAGGGAAAGCAGCAAAAACAAAGCTGCTCCTCCAAGTGACGTTCCTCGCACGTTCAGAGACTTGGGGGTCCTCCCTCAGTCGCCCACAAGGAATTATACGTCTTCATCACAAAATTCTGTGACCACTTGTGAGTAAACTCCTCTCTCTGTGTTAAATTCAAAAGCAAAATAGGGTTTCCAGCGACCCTACCAGCTTTTAGCTCTCTTCCCATTTCCTCCTCGTGGGAGCCGGTCGTCACTGTCTTGAGGATCAAGACGACGATCTTTAACCTCAATGCTTTAACACCCCACACAAATTTCTCTTTTAAACCGAATTTTGACTTTGACACTAAGACGCAAGAAAGTGAACAGGGATGTAGCGCGGCACAGCACGGGTCGCAGAAAGTATTGAGTGCTGTTTAAAAAAGGACCCGTCAATCGCTCCGCCACAGCTTGCTCGAAGAATGTATTGGGGGGTGGGATTCGTACTTTTTATCGACAGAAAGTGATCCGATAAGCTGGCGGGGGTTCGGGAAGCACCCTGAGAGGGGTCGGTGAGGGCGATGCCTCCGAGTCACCAGATAGCTTTTATATTTTGAATCCATATTTAATTAGTAGTTCGGATTTTGGCCTATTAATAAGTACTGCTACGTATACTTTTTTGCTTGTAATTGAATGATTCAATAGAGAGGTGTAATGTGCTAATTATACTAAAATTATCTGCTGGATGTAACCCTAATTTAAGGTGAACTAAGATAATTTTTGTGTCTTGATTTCTCTTTTCCGCTTTCATGCTATATTTCGTTGTAATTGTGCACGGAATCCTAATAAAATGGACTTAGGTGCGCTTGGATCGGGTGTGGCTCACCTGATCAGCTGCCACGATGCATCCCGTTCGCAGACCCGGTTCCAAGCTCACGGAAAGCGCGCACCGACCCGAAATCATTGTGATCGGGACGGGCGGGGTGGTTTTTTTGAAGGTGGAGATTTGGTGGTCGCTATTTAATTGACCGGATCCTTTGTTACGATTCGGCGGTGGACTTGATAACGTCTTCCAAGCTCATCCCGGAAAAGCCACAGTCGACTGAATTTGACGGAACGCTCTGATTTCTCCCCTTTTGAATTGTCTCCAACCATGGAAGCTTCCCCCAGATTTTCATTCCTGCTCTTTGCGCGTTTGAGTGTGTAGAAGGATCTTTTGTCTTTAATTTGGAGTTCACAAGGAATCCCACCAACGAGTTGACTGGAAAGCTCCACTGATGTGATTGTTGGCACCATTGATTTTGAATGATCCTGGTTAGGGTCTTAAAGCAATATTCCTGTTTTTATTCTATTTTCATTTTAAAACTATTTAGAATGACTTCTACTTTTCGATTGGGTAAATTGTCCAAATAATTTTAAACCTATTGCACTTTTGCTAAGTTCTATAACGTTGTGTTTCACATGTAGGTTGGCATCTCTCATTATTGCAAACAAAAAAATTAAAAAATATTTAGAATGGCTTTTACTTTTTAATCACGAAAATTGTCCATAAAACTTTAAACTTATTGTGCTCTCACCAAGTTCTACCATGTCGTGTTTCACATGCAGACTTGTATCTCTCCTTATTGCAAAAAAATTTAAAACTATTTATGATGACTTTTACTTTTTAATTGGAAAAATTTTCTAGAAAGTCATAAACTATTGCATTTTTGCTAAGTTCTATAAACGTTGCGTTTCACATGCAGAGTTACATCTCTCCTTATTGCAAAAAGAAAAAAAATTAAAATTATTAAGGATGACTTCTAATTTTTATCGCAAAAATTGTCCATAAAGTTTTAATCTTATTGTACTTTTGCTAAGTTCTAAAACATTTTACATGTAGACTTGCATCTCCCCTTATTGTAAAAAAAAATAAAATTTAAAACTGTTTAGGAAGACTTCTATTTTTTAATTGAAAAAATTACCTATAAAGTCTTAAATCAATTGCACTTTTGCCAAGTTTTATAACGCCGCATTTCACATGCAGGCTTGCATCTCCCCTTATTAGGATGACTTCTACTTTTTAATCAGGAGAATTATCCAAAAAGCCTTAAATCTATTGCATTTTGTTAATTCCTAAATCGTCATGTTTCACATGCAAGCTTACTTCTCCCTTTATCTTAAAAAAACTATTTAGGATGACTTCTACTTTTTAATCAAAAAATTATCTAGAAAGTCATAAGCGTACTGCACTTTTGCTAAGTCCTCTAACGTCAAGTTTCAAATGCAAGCTTGCATCAATATATTTAATATGACATCTAATTTTTAATTGGGAAAATTGTCCAAAGAGTCTAGAAAGTCTTCTAAAATGTTGTGTTTCACATGCATGCTTGTACCTCTCCTTATTACAAAAGGGAATTTTTTTTAAAAAAAAGGGCTTCAAGTGCTCTCATTTTCTCAAATAAGGGTTTGAAGTGGACTTTATTTCGAACAAGGGCCTAAAGTATCCTTATTGTGTTAAATAAGGGCCTGAAGTGCATATTATTTCAAATAGAGCTTGAAATGACTATATTAGTGTAAAAAAAAGGGGCCCAAGTCACTTTAGTTAGGGTCATTTTGGTCATTTACTATTTCATTTTATATTTTCCTTTTTCTATTTTTAAGATATTTAAAAAAAGTAAAAAAAAAAAAACCAAAGAATCACAGGTGGGAGGACTGACCTCCCGCCTGTGGCCATTAGGGTTACCAGTGCCTTAGCGAGGGCCATGGCCATTACTTGAGACTGGGGTGGGTTGGCCCACCCTTGCCTAGATATGAGGGAGGGTCGTGGCCCTCTCTCGATTGAAGCGAGGGTTTAGTAGGCACTCGCTGAGGCGTTGGTGACCTCGACAACTATCGTCATTGCCCCATTGGTTGTGGAACGGTGGCCACAGGTGGGAGATGTGTCCTCCCGCCTGATTTTTTAGTTTTTTTATTTAATTTAATAAAAAATAGATTAAATTTACATTTTCACAAAAATACCCTTAGTTAGTCAAAAAATTTGACCTGCCGATAAGGTTAGGCCCTTTTTAAAATAACCATAATCACTTCATGCCCTTATTTGAAACAAAATACATTTCATGCCCTTATTTGAGAAATAAGGGCACTTGAAGCTCTTTTTTTGAAATTTTCCTAAAAAAATTAGAATCTAATTAGGACAACTCCGACTTTTTAGCCAAGGAATTGCCCAAAAAGTCTTTAACTTATTGTACTTTTATTAAGTTCTATAGCACCGCGTTTTCACCTATAGGCTTGTATCTCCCCTTACTGTAAATTTTTTAAAACTATTTAGGATGATTGCTACTTTTTAATCGGGCAAATTGTTCGGAAAGTCTTAAACCTATTACACTTTTGCTAAGTTTTATAACGTAGCGTTTCACATGCAGGCTTGCATCTCTCTTTATTGCAAAAAAATTAAAAACTATGTAGGATGACTTCTACTTTTTAATTAGGAAAATTGTCTAGAAAGTCTTAAATTAATTGCACTTTTGCTAAGCTCTAAAACGTTGGCTTTCACTTGCATCTCTCCTTATAGCAAAAAAATTTTAAACTATTTAGGATGACTTCTACTTTTAATAAGGAAAATTGTCTAGAAAAACTATTGTACTTTTGCTAAGTTTAATAACTTCACATTTCACATGCAGGCTTTGCATATTTGCTTATTGCAAAAAAAAAAAAAGAATTAAAAAAATCTAGGATGACTTCTACTTTTTAATCGGAAAAATTGTCCAGAAAATCTTTAAACTAATTTACTTTTACTAATTCAGTACTGCTCCGTCCCTTTCGAGATCGGTGTAGGGATTTTCGTACCAAAAAAAGGGGGTTATGGCGAAGCCGAAAACAATAGTGAAAAAAACAAAAATACTTCCGCGGGACACGTCTTCTTAATACACTGTGCATACGCTTGACAGACCCCTAAGAGTTGGAAGGAATCACTAAGATCCCCTATTCAGCACCAATGATAATCACATTGGACCCACATGATTAAACCCTAATCATCTAGGGACAAAAAAAGAAAGCCCTAATAATCTGTCGGGCAACTTGTGTCAAGAGGTACATCTTACCGTGGAGTGCATACACTAGACAGACCCCTAAGAGTTGGGAAGGAATCAGTATGATCCCCTATTTAGCACCAATGATAATCACATTGGACCCACATGATTAAACCCTAATCATCTAGGGACAAAAAAAAAAACCTAATAATCTGTCGAGCAACTTGCGTCAAGAGGTACATCTTACCATGGAGAGACGATGTGTGATTCTCTAGCTAGTTATAGATTAGGCCTCAACTTGGTGTGTACATATTATTCCCACTATGGAGATGGTGGGCTTTTAAATACTCACAGAAAACATATGTTGGTGCGGCTCCCAATTGCGCTTGAAATTGAAATTTAGGGACAAACTAAACCTAGGTAGACGAATAAAAAATGCCTATGTTACTGTTCAATTATGGCAAGCTAAGGTCCTATAAAAATTATCTAACCAAATAAGTTATTAGAGAGAGAGAGAGGGGACCCTTTGTCCAATGCAATCTTTTTTAAAGAGTGATCAGATGTTAAAAATTGATCAGAAATAACCGAGAAGTGATTGGTACTTCAAATAATTGTCCAAATATATTTACGTAAGTTTTGTTGAAGGTTGATCATACTCCTCACCCGATCTAACGAGGGCTGCCACCTTGCCAGTTGCAAAAAAAAAATGGAAAAAAGGAAAAAAAAAAGTAAGAGAGAGAAAATGACAAGAATGCCCTTGATTAGGTCATTCTTTGGAATAATAAGGGTGTTTCAGGATTTATTTGAAATAAGGCTCTTATTGAATAAAATGAGAGCACTTTATGATATTATTTGGAATTTTCCCGGGAACAAATTCTCAAAATCTAGCTGCTTCTTGCAATTATAAACAGCGAGATTACTTCCTGCATCTTTTCACTTTCACTTTGTAATCATGTCCATACGTTAACTAGGACACTTTAGGTGCGACAAAGTTTTTTTTTTTTTTATAGGAGAAAAAAAAAAAAAAAAAAACAAAACAAGTATACATACTCGATACCCTTCGTGATTCTTAAGAAACACCAACAAAAATTTCTCGACGAATACATTTCAAATGAAGACTGGCTTATTTACAATAAGGACAAATTGGACCAGGAGTTCCACCTTTATCATCCTGGTTACCGCCCCTTGGTCATGTTCGAGCCCCACCAAAACCAGCACCATCGACCGACCCTCGACCGAAAGAGCTGAATCATCGCCGCATGTTGATCAACATTTCTTAATCCCGCTCCACCCCTTCTACAATAATCAAGCTAATTACATGCTAATCACAAGCGCCATGCATTGACTACGAATTCATCGACCATGTCCATCCCTCCCGCTAACACCGTAACTGTTACTGGATTAATCGAAAGGCGGGTTCGATCTCTATCTCGCGGAGCATGAACAGCCACTCAAACGTTGTTTCGAAACTGACCAAGGATGCTTACTTAATCGAACCATACCGGCATTTTTCCCAAACAAGGTTAATCCGGCGGCTACCGCCGGGCTTTTGATCGCCATTGAAGGTTGGTGTTCCTGGGGCCATGCGGGTTTGGTTCGGGTCGATTCGGGTTCGAATGCACTGGAATTGGAATCCAAATCTCCTTGTTTTCATGGAACGCACAAAAGATGTGAAAGTGGCTGCGGCCTTTGGGAAAGCTCAAAACGTTCTTCATGCCTTCAATGCGCGACATGAAGTTCTCGGAATGGAATTAAAGTCGACGTTAATACTACAGAAAAAAGAAGAAGACGAGGAAGACGACGAATCTGTCGCCACGGCGACGTGGCCAGTCACCAAGTCTGAAGGGAATTTCGGTTTGACCACTACTACGAAACGGTCAACTCTCCCATGGATTTTTCTTTTTTATTTTTTTTTAAGTCTTGGAATATTCTTTCGTTAAATATCTAAATTTTAAAAATTGGAAAAGTCATGGCCACGCCATTTACGAATTTCCGAAAATTACAGATTCTTGGGGATTTGCCACTACGTCCTCCCCTATAAATGTGCCTCACTCTTTCACCACAAGCACAAGCACAAACGTAAGATATCTACTCCTCCAACCTCCATCTCTTGCCAGACAAACATTCCTCGCCCGACCATGTTAGATCACGGCGAGCCCGACATGTTGGCGACCTTGGTCCCGAAAATCCCGACATCGCTGCTCAGGAAGGATCGCGATGATCATGGCACCGGAGACCCCAGCAAGACCCACCTCGCTCTCCTGCTCATGGAGGGCCGGTCCGTGTCCGCGGTAGCCGTCCCCATGGTCTTGACCGGGCTCCTGATCTACGCCCGCTCGGCCATCTCCATGATCTTCCTCGCCGCCTCGGCGACCTCGCCCTTGCTGGCGGGTCCCTTGCTATCGGCTTCGCCAACATCACCGGCTACTCCGTCCTCTCCGGCCTCGCCATGGGCATGGAGCCCATCTGCGGCCAGGCCTTCGGGGCCCGCCGGTACAAGCTTCTCGGCCTCACCATGCAAAGAACCATCCTTTTGCTTCTTCTGACTTCGATCCCCATCGCTCTGCTGTGGCTCAACATGAAGCGAATCCTCCTGTTTTTTCGGGCAACAAGACGACATCTCGTCTCAGGCTCAGCTGTACATCCTCTACTCGATCCCCGACCTTGCTGCGCAGTCGCTCTTGCACCCGCTGCGCATATACCTCCGATCGCAGTCCATTACAATGCCGCTCACATGCTGTGCTGCTCAGGCTATTATCCTCCACGTCCCTGTCAATTACCTCCTCGTCAATGTGCTCGGTCTTGGGATCAAAGGCGTCGCGCTCGCTGCCGTCTGGACCAATATCAATTTCGTGGCATCGCTCATCCTTTATATTCTAATCTCCGGCGTGCACGAGAAGACGTGGGGCGGGGTCTCGTCAGAATGCCTCAAGGGGTTCAAGTCTCTTGTGGACTTGGCGGTCCCGAGCTGCATCTCGGTCTGCCTTGAGTGGTGGTGGTATGAGATCATGATCTTGCTGTGCGGGTATTTGCTGAATCCCCGGGCCACCGTTGCCTCGATGGGGTTTTGATCCAAACGACGGCGCTGATATACATCTTCCCGTCCTCACTGAGCTTCGGGGTGTCGACGAGGTCGGGAACGAGCTCGGGGCAGGCCGGCCTGGCAATGCGAGGCTGGCAATGATCGTGGGGCTCGCTTTTAGCTTTGTCTTGGGGCTTGCTGCTCTGTTGTTCACTACGATGGTGAGGCGCACCTGGGCGAGGCTGTTTACTCAGGATGCCGACATCGCGGCCCTGACATCCATGGTCTTGCCCATAATAGGGCTGTGCGAGCTTGGGAACTGCCCGCAGACGACGGGTTGCGGCGTTCTCAGAGGGACTGCGAGGCCGAAGATGGGGGCGAACATCAACTTGGGTTGCTTCTATCTGATCGGCATGCCGATCGCCGTGTGGCTGAGTTTCTTTGCCGGGTTGGACTTCAAGGGGCTGTGGCTCGGGCTATTAGCGGCGCAGGGCTCATGTGTCATGACCATGTTGCTCGTCTTGGTTCGGACCAACTGGGAAGGCGAGGCACGGAGAGCCCAAGAGCTCACCAGAGAAAATGTGACCGCCGCGATGGTGATCATGAACAGCATGATGGTGCAAGTCAATTTTGGAGGTCTCATGAGGATGACGAAGGAGATGAGAATTCATTGCTGTTGCCATAAAGAGAAAGGAATTTGGGGAGTTGATTATCCACTAGCCACCTTTGGTACAACATCGGAGCTCTAATTCGAAGAAATTCGGGTGAGGCCATATAACTAATGGATAGATGATATCGATTCTCATAATATAATCGATCATGCACAAACTTAAGATCTTATTCGGGAGGCATGTGAGAGAGGAATGGGTGGGAATTGTTTAATTGGGTGCAGTTCAAATTTTGTATAGTAGAGGAGGAATGAATGAGGAATTTAAATCAAGTTCATTTTGAAATCTATGTTAGGGAGACATGTTGGCTGGTTGCTTCTTCTTCTGGCTCATCACATGGATGTAATAGTAATACATGCACTTAGCCGCTTTGAGTACAGACAGAATGCTGTTGAGACAGATGTCCTTGTTTCACCTTTTTTTTTTTTTTTTTGGTTGGCTTTCAGTTATCTGAATTTGGGGGACTTACTAATAATATACCAGATTGATATTATTAAATTACGTGGAAAATAATTGTAGCGATTTGGTTCGGTCTTTGTGTGGTTAGTGTAGGGATGAGCATGGTTTCATGATAGAATAAGATATCTAAAAATGGACTAGTGGAGAACCTATCCTATTCTGTGTTCTAAGATATCCTTAGGAGGTTCCATGGTTCCAAACATTGAAACATGTTCCAACTAGTAGGTTCCTAAACGTGGAACTTGTAATAAGTTTGTGTTTTTCCTGATATATATCTTCACGTGATTCTGAGTTATTACATGACGTTTAATGATGAAAGTATAATCTAGAACTACTTGTCCATCCAAGCTTCTATTTGAGGTTATATTTATCGCTGAGACTTTTACTTTGTTATATTTCATATTTATTCGTGTATCTAAATAGAGTTGTGGTCATGGAGTGTAGACACAAATGATGGTCATTAAAGATAATGATTCACTCGATGAAGAATACATGCATAATTTGGGTAAAACACTGGAAACGCGTCCCTCGACCCTGACCGGATAAGTTTCAAGTTCCAAAAATGAAGAACCTGAAATCGCTCATCCCTAGATTAGTGTGAAAAATGCTCATAGTGTTCATTCAAGGCGATCCTCTCTCGTCTGATGTTAGGACTTGAGTAGATCGCAATGTTAATGAGTGTCGAACATGGTCCGCCAGTTATTTAATGCTTAATACACCTCATTTGTGTATCGGACAATTTGCCCGGTCTTAATACAACCTCATACTACTCATTGATATTTGCTACGAGGCCTAGTCACGCTGTGTCAAAGGGGCCTTTTCATTCCATACCCCGTCGATGACATGTCTAGGGATGCAGTCGAATCGAACTGATACAGTGTTAAACTCGAGCTTGGCTCATATGGTCGGTGCACAAAACTTTGCTAGAGCTCAATCGAGCACTAAAATTGTTACTCGAATTAAGAATAGAGATGCTCAAGCTTCATTCAACTCGACTCGATTCCAATCGATTTATAAAAGCAGTTCGAGCTTGTTGTGGATCTTAAATAGTTGAAGCTATGTGGGTGTGTAATACTATTTTGAGGATTTTGGAGAAAATTACCAAAAAAGTCTAAAACTATTGTTAATCGTATCAATTCAGTCATGACATTTTTCTTTTTCTTTTTTTTCTTATCAGTCCTAAAACCTTTTGTAATTGTGGCAATTCAATCCATCCGAAACCGACGTAGATATGCATGGCCAAGGTTTAGAATCGGCTGATTTTGGTTCATGAATTGGCAGTTCCAAATTCATAATCGGCAATTTCGGTTCGAATTTTGGGGGGAACCGATATCGAGTCCCTAAGTGGCAGTTCCGGTTCATGAATCGACTCTTTCCCTCTCTCTCTCTCTCTTTTTTAAATTTTTTAATTTTTTTTAACCATTGCCAAGATCCAACTATTGGAACTGGCAATGGTCTACGTAGAAAGGCGCAAGAGCCGTTCAATTCAATACTTTTTTTTACAACTCGGAATCAGCTCCGAATTGTCGATTCTGGGTCTGGTTCAAGGTTCGAAGAAATTGGAATCAGGGCCGGAAGCCACGGGTCAATTATGGTTTGCGACCATGGGCTCAGTCCCCGTGGCCATGTCTAGATGTAGACGCCAGCTGGAGACATATTATTTTAATAATATTTTTTATTTTTTAAAATTTTAAAATTTTTCTTTTTTCTTTTCTTTTTCTTTTTTCTTTATTTTCTTCCTTGTCATTGCTTTGGCCACGTCTCGGCATCGTCTGCCCCTAGCGAGGCCAACCTAGCTAGCCAGCCACCTTTGGCAGATCGTCAGAGAAAGAAAAAGAAAAAATAAAGGAAAAATTAAACATTAAAAATATCACAAAAATATTAAAATAATATGAGTTAGGATGGCCGGTATCGGCGGTTAAAATTGACCGAATTGATTAAATTGGTACAATTGCAATAGGTTTAGGACTTTTTTGGCAATTTTTCCGAAATTTTGAATTTACTTTTAGCATTATTAACATTGTTTTAGAAGAAGAAGAACTCTATTAGACTCGTGAGCCTGTCGATTTGAGTATTCACGAGCTTAAGGACGAACCTGAATATAAAGTAGTGGGGGCTCTTGACTTCATTCAAATTTTTTAAAACGTTAAGATAGTTTAAGGTTTTCGAATTATGATACACTATTTTGAGTTAAAATATAGCTTTTGCCACCATTAAATTTCTTGGAGAATTCATTACTAAATCCATAGTAAAGGTATTTATTTTAATTTTCCCCCACAAATTGATAAATTTTAAATTTATTAATCGTGGAAATGTGGTTGTCATAGACAAACACAACCTACATGATGTCCGAACTTAGCATATTTTTGAAGTGTAAGAGCATTATATCAACTTACCAAAATAATCATTGACCAAATTTTGCCCCTACTAATTTTTGTTTTTATAAATCTGTCCTTAGGAAAGTTTGAAACTCTATTCGATAAGATAGCTCGAGCTCGGCTTGAAATCGGGCGAGTCAACCTCGAATAATCATCCACTTGAGTCGCAAGCTACTTACTAGTAGCTTGGCTCGGTTTCTCCCCTAAATAACAAGCATGTATGATCAATTATAGTAGCAAACTCTCCACACTAATCATGGCGTATGAATGGGGATCTTCCGCTATTAGCCGACTTAGTAAAATTCATAACAAATGCTATATCCAAATACTATATCTTCACGAGGTCACATATCGTGTATGGATGTACAACAAATGTCCATCGATGTCTCTTAATTTTGGATTGTTATAGAACATAAAGCCTTATGAATATCGGATCTCCGGCTCAAGTATCATGTAGCATTTTGTGGAACAATTGCCATTTGCTTTAGAAGTTTAAGTTATTATATGGAAACGTGATTTGAATATGATGTTATGTAATTTTTCTCCTCTATTTTCCTAAATAGATAAAGCAATTAGGGCAGGAAATCATGCTATCAAAAGCGACTTGTTTGTTTTTTAGATGAACGGATAATGGGAGGATCATGCCGTTAGTCAGCGGTGATTGGAGAGTACACGTGTTTCAGGAAGACGATCCATTCTTGCCTCCCTTCAAGTCGCAATTTTCGACGGTCGTCAACGTCATGCCCATACAAAATCCACAATCTACTGCTCTATATTCAAAATGGTGAAGCCACGACCAGATGCTTTGGATATAAATATATCTATTTTTTATTTACTCGACGGCTGTCGGGAAAAAAAGCATATATTCTTAGGAAAAGGAAAATTAATCGATGTTTTAGCTAAAAGCTAAAAGTTTGTTCCATGGCTTTTCTTGTGTTCACATGCACTATGTCAAATCCAACGTGTTGTATTCTCACCATTACTGTTTCCACGAATTACTTAAGAAATGGTGTGTTGAGGTCGCTTTGGAACAGGAGAGACCAGTAGGTCTAATCAATATTATATCAATTTGTATGGATGCTAATTCAATTCGAAATATTCTACTTTTGTCAATTTAGTCCTAAATCTTGACCAATATTTCAGCTAAAAGTTAAAAGTTTGTTCAATGGTTTTTCTTGTGTTCACATGCACTGTGTCAAGTCCAACATGTTGTATTCTCACCATTACTGGTTCCAAGAATTACTTAAGAAATGGTGTGTTGAAGTCGCTAAGGGACAAACACGTCTAATCAATCTTATATCAATTTGCATGGATACCAATTCAATTCTAAATATTCTACTTTTGTCAATTTAGTCCTAAGTCTTGGTCGATGATTTAGCCAAAAGTTAAAAGTTTGTTCAATGCCTTTTCTTGTGTTCACATGTACTGTGTCAAGTCAAACGTGTTGTATTCTCACCATTACTGGTTGAATGATTTACTTAAGAAATGGTGCGTTGAAGTCGCTGAGAGACAAACACGTCTAATCAATCTTATATCAATTTGTATGGATATCAATTCAATTCTAAATATTCTACTTTTGTCAATTTAATCCTAAATCTACGCACAAACTTCATTCCAATCAATTTTCTCTTAAAATCGCTAAAGTGGCATTGTACCATGTAGGATTGCGATATGTGAAAGTTTTTCGGCGAAGTTTGATCAGAAGGAAAACATTAGAATTTTGCATAAAGCTTTATAATTAAATTGATAAAAAAAAAAATATTTATGACTGAATTTATATAAAAATAAAATAAATTTACGACTGATTGAGTAATTTTCTTCAAGATGATTTTTTCATCTATTTATTTTTAGTTTAGTGCGTATGTTTCCTCTATTTAGTTCTGCGGAGCTAAAGTCATACAACGGAAAAAATTGCGAAAATTTGACGAGTAATTTAATAACGTGTGCACTTAAAATCAACAAGAAAATAGAGGGTTTTTCTACTTTTCCATGAAGAATTGGATCGTTTTCACATCTTCCTCTTTCTATGATATCGTTATCCATAGACAATTTTTAATTTTGATTTTATACAAACAGGTGTTTCCGGATAATCTCATGTTTCCCTGCAGAAGCTCCCGACGATGCCCGAGGCGCGAGATCTGTCTGTCCCTTTCTTTCATCTTCGAACGGACTGTCCTGGTTCTTGTTGTTGGTTTTGAAACATCTTCGGTCGGCTTTTAACTTTTTTCCTTTTCGATTTGACTTTTGATGTTGTTTTAGATAAGATCACCATAATAAGCACGTGCAAATAGAATCCTCCTTAGCTGCCGGTTTCAGAGGCGCAGACGACCCAGTCAAGTCCAATATAAATTCTATTTTATTCATTTGTTTTCAAACTCTTTTTTGTTAGGTATAAGTTGAATGCCAAATGGTTAAGTCGACAGGTGTTGCAAAGCTTGAATGAGTATCATGTTATATAGTGGCCGAAGGGTCAGAAAAGTATTCCCTCTTTAAAATGGTCAAAGTTTGACATTCCCCTATGGCTTGGATGCATCCCGAGAGGTGATTTAGGAGATAATAACACAAATTATCTCTGAACTTTAACCTAATGTATAATATAATTCATAAATTTTTAGTTTAACTGATATCGTCTCCGAACTTTAGTTCAATATATAATATGATTCTTGAATTTTTAATTTAGCTAAGATGATCTTTGTTCAACTTTGTCTTTGAATTATATATAGAAAGATGTTCAATAAAGTCCTTTCATTAATTTAAATTCAAGAATGAGATTGGACATTTTTCTTATAGTTCAATAACTAAGTTAAATATGTTCTAAAAGTTCGGAGACCACATTAGTCAGATTAAAAGTTAGGAATTAGATTACATATTGGGCCAAAGTTTATGGACTATTTACATCATTTTCTCTTATTATTATTATTATTATTATTATTATTTGTCTCTAATTGACGGAGAAAAAGCCTTTTGCTTTTCTATTTATTAATCAATTAGGGAGACGAAGCATAAGCACAGTGAGGTGCACCCAACACTTTCCTCAAACCAAGCTCCCCAGATGCCATACAACGAAGATTGTGAAATAAACAATGCAATAACATAGAATTTGATTCAAAGAAAAGGTGGAAAATGGGTTGAAATGGTCATTGGTTAGAGCTTAGTCTAGAACAAACCAATGCCCGAGTAGTCTAATTTAGGTACAAGAGGGGTGGGTCCTCAGGTTGCCGTGAGCCGCCTCGCTCGGCAATCCCAGGTTGACCGTCGCGGAAATGTGCGAGTGATCTCGTGACTTCATCTGCGAAAAAGGAAGATTAGAAAGTTACTGCAAACAAAATAGGAATCCAACCATCGCCATAAAATATGTGAGAAATGAATTCTCTTTATATATTGAGAAAGTGCATGTATATATTTTTTTATCACATGGTTTACACGGTGGAATCAGGAATTTCTCCTAAAACATCTATGGTGATAATTAATTAATTATATTTGCGGACGTATGATTCATGCACTTCCGGACAATTCGCGCAAGATGCATTTGATAATTCATCAGATTTGAATTTTCCGAAACATGGAATAATCAGAATGTAGGAACTTCAAAGATGGCTCTTTCCTTTCTTGAAGCCTCTTCTTTGATGATCTCTCCAAATTAGTATTCAAATACATGCACGAAAATATGCCGGCGGCTATTTGACCATTAGAATATATTTCTTCTCGTGGCCCTAAGTTCTAACCCCATTTGAATGATGCGCATAAGAGAGAACAAAAAACGCTTAAAAGTTTAGGTCACATTTCTTTTACAAGTTCACGTGTTTGATTCATGTCAAGGGTGAATTTTCACTAAAAAAAAAAGGGGATTTTACCCATGAAAAATTAGCGATGAAAGTGAATTCGTCGCTAATTTGCAACGAAAAATAGCAACGAAAATAACTTTCGTTGTTGCAAAATACATAGGGCACATTTGCAACGACACCTTCGTCATAGAAGTCGTCGCTAATATTCGTGAGACATGGCGCCAATTTTTGTGACAATGTGTTCGTGGCAAATGTTGTCACTAAAGTTTTGACAAAGTGATTTCGTTACTAAACTTCGTGGCAAATATTAGCGCACAATGGCGCCACGAAAATTTGTCGCAAACGGTCGTTGCTAACTTAGCGACGAAAAGCGTTAATTGTAAAATTCGTTGCTGAATTAAAGGATCTCGCTAAGTGGGGACAAATCTTATTCGCCGCGAAATTAGCGACATTTCTATGGTCGTCACTAATTGGCAACCAACAGAATTTGTCGTGAAATTAGCGACAACATTTGCAACAACTTTTATCCGATCAATTGTTAGGTTGTCGCTAATTTCGTCGCTAATTGGTGACCAACACAATTCATCGCAAAATTAGCAACGACCTTTGCGACAATTTTTATCCGCTCAATTATTAATGTAATAGGTCATTGCTAATTTTGGCGATCAACAAAATTCATCTCAAAAATTAGCGACGACATTTGTGACATTTTTTCTGTTGAATTGTTAATATAGTGGGTCGCGCTAATTTCGTCACTAATTGGCGACAAAGCTAATTCGTTGCAAAATTAGCGACGACCTTTGCGACAATTTTTATCACTCGGTACAAGTCATCGCTAATTGGCAACAAACAAAATTCGTCGCAATCATCACTAGGTTGTCGCTAATTAGCAACAAAACGGATTCGTTGCAAAATTAGCGACAACATTTGCAACAACTTTTATCGGCTGAATTGTTAAGATAATAGTTTGTCGCTAATTGGCAACAAGCATTTTTCGTCGCCAAAGTCCAGCGACACTTTTTCGTTGCTAATTTCGTGGCTGAGTAAAATTCTCTTTTTTCAAATCTCTTTTTCCATTTTTCTCTCCGCACTCTTTCCCTTCGTCCACTCTCTTCTCTCTTCTCTCTTCTCTCTTCTCTCTTCTATCTTCTCTCTTCTATCTTCTCTCTTCTTATTTGTGTCATATGGTAATCATGGAATAAATTGTTGTTTATTTCACCATTCTCTTCCATCAATTGTCACAAGCTTCATCAATCTTAAGTAATTTTTCTTTTTTCTTGAGGTTCATATCTCAATGAGACGTTGCAATTCTCATCAAATTGACCACTTTCCACTACAAAGAATTCAACCAAATACTCGGGTAAGTCTTCTTGAGATGATAATTTTTTCATTTTTTTCAATTTCAAAGTAATTGTCTAGTCACAAACAGAATTTTCACTTGAATTTTTTTTAGGTACGTATCTATTTGAACGTAAGTACATACTTGTCGCTAACTTCGTCCCTAATTGGCAACAACATCTTTAGTCGTCGCTAATTGACGACAAAACGGATTCGTTGCAAAATTAGCAACGACATTTGCGACAACTCTTATTTGTTGAATCGTTAAGATAATAGTTCGTTGCTAATTTCATCACTAATTGGCAACAAACTGAATCCGTTGCTAAAGTCCACCAACACTTTTTCGTCACTAATTTGTTACTAAGTAAATTTTCCCTTTTAAAATTCCTTTTCCCATTTTCCTCTAAGCATTCTTCTCCCTTCGCCCACTCTCTTTTGTCTTTTGTCTTCTTTGTTCTCTCTTCTTGTTTGTGTTATATGGTATCATGGAATAAATTGTTATTTATTTCACCATTTTCTTTCATCAATTGCCATAAGCTTCATCAATCTTAAGTAATTTTTCTTTTCTTTTTTCTAGGTATGTATCTATTTGAAGGTCTCCCAATCCAAGTGAACTCTACAATTCTCATCAAATTGACCACTTTCTACTATAAAGAATTCAACTAAATACTTGGGTAAGTTTTCTTGACATGATAATTTTTTCATTTTTTTTCAATTTCAAATTAATTGTTTGGTCACAAACAGAATTTTAATTTTTGTGATTGGATGTTTTTAATTAAGAATATTAAACATTAGTTATCTATTTTAAATATCTTATAAATCTTTAATTTGTATATAGACACAATGTAAAAAAACAAGGCTTGGATGTATTATAAGAACTTACCTGAACGTTGAGGATTGACCGATGAGTTTCATACTGGATTGGAAGAGTTTTTGGACTTTGCTAGTAGTAAAGTTGAGTTGATTGATTAGCTAATATATTTCTTACCTTACTAAAAAAAAGAGTTTAGTTAATTGATGAAAATAAGTTAAGGCGTTCGTATAAAAAGTGTAGTAATGGTAAATTTCATGTGTGTGATAAAGATAGGAAACATTTTTGTAGATTTGAATTTACCCCGAACAGTTGTAATTGGACTTGCTATGGCCAACCATTTATAACTGATGAAGAATATCAAATAAGTAAGCAATTTTTAGTTAGGGAAGAATGTAGCTATTATGAGCAATTAAACCCATACCAAAGAATGATGATTGATGCAGCGGGTCATAATTTTGTTTTAGAATCTAACGATACAAATAGTAGTTTTGCTCATGCACTTGAACAAGTGGATACTAGTTATGTATTACAATTGAAAGAGGTAGGAGTAAAAGGTATTGATGAGAATGTGGATAATGAGACTTTTCTATTTAATCAGTTTTGGAAAGTATTGAAAGCGGCAGATGAACTTTTATAGGCAGGTTGTGACAATCACACTAAGTTATCAATAACAGCAAGACTGTTAAATATCAAGACGGAGCATAATGTGTCTGAGAATTGCTTCAACTCTTTTGTCGAAATAATACGAGAAACAATGCCTCACGATAACATCATATCAAGTGATTTTTACGGTATAAAGAAGTTAGCAGATAACTTAGATCTTCTAGTTGTAAGGATTAATGTATGTTGTAGGGGTTATATGTTATATTAAAGGGATTATGAAAATGCAGAATATTGCAAATTCTATAACCAACCTAGGTATAAGATTAAATGGAGGTATGGTCGTTGCAAAGTCGTAATCAGAAGCGTAAAGTGTATAAGTAAATGTTTTATCTGTCCTTAATCCTTAGATTGCAAAGGGTTTATGCGTTACAACACTGTTGAACACATGACTCAGCATGCAAATCATGAAATAGAAGATGGTCTAATGTATCATCCTTCAGATATAGAGACATGGAAACATTTTGATATAACATACCATGAGTTTATAATGGAGCCTTGAAACATCATTTGTGATGGAGCCTTGAAACATCATATTAGGTCTCTGTGCTGATGGGTTTGCCCCATTTGGGAAATAAGCAAAAATGTATTCATATTGGCCAGTTGTTTCAACTCCATATAATCTATCTTATATGTTTTTGACAGTGATCGTGCCTAGCCCCCAAAATCCAAAAAAGTTGATAGATGTATTTATGTAACCATTGATTGCAAAATTACAGCAGTTATGAGATGAAGGTATTCTTATGTATGATATCTCTATTGATCAAACATTTGTAATGAAGGCCGCTTTACTTTAAACAATAAATAACTTCTAGCTTATGAATATTATCTGGATGAAATATAGTTAGGATCTTAGGATGTCTGATGTATTTGGAGAGATCAAAGTCATTCAAATTAAAACATTGTAAGAAGGCCAGCTATTTTG
This sequence comes from Psidium friedrichsthalianum, assembly GCA_019149425.1. Lineage (NCBI taxonomy): Eukaryota > Viridiplantae > Streptophyta > Magnoliopsida > Myrtales > Myrtaceae > Psidium > Psidium friedrichsthalianum. The sequence continues at coordinate 44,825 of JAGVVM010002653.1, forward strand.
ACTACTATAAATAATTTTTTCCAATAAATCATACATTCAAGAGGAATAAAAAAGAGTTTATAAGAAATAAGATTGAAATAACACATTCACCATTAAGGTTGATCGGTGATTAAATTTGAAAGCGAGTGCATGACTTTTCAACTATTGTTGAAAATCCTTATTAAACAACTATTGCATGGACTAAACGAAATATATTTTAGGATTTATCATATTGGAAGACCCATCTTATTCATCATAATCTTGACGTCATGCATATAAAAAGAATATTTTTGATAATGACATAAATATTGTGATGGATTCATTGGAAAAACGAAAGATAACTTGAATGCAAGAAAAGATATAAGAGAAATTTGTGATCGGCCTACACTAGATGTAGATGCAAGCAGCAAGGGACCAAAATCAAAAGCAGTTTATACATTGAACAAGGAGTAGAGATGGGTTGTTTGTGAATGGTTAAAATCTGTGCGGTTTCCTGATGGATATGCTTTGAATCTTGACAGATATGTTTTAAACCTTGACAGATATGTTGATTTGAATGAATGCAAGTTGATAGATTTAAAGAATTGTGATTCTCACGTATTTATGAAAAGGCTAATTCCAATAACTTTTAAGGAACTTTTATCAAATTTTGTATGGGTCGTCATTACATAGTTAAGTATTTTCCTTTATAATATTTGCTCAATAGTGTTAAAGCATCACACATGGATAAACTAGAGAGAGATATTCCAATTATTATTTGTAACTTAAAAAGGATGTTTTCTCCATTGTTTGTTGATTCAATGGATTATCTCTTGGTTCACTTGCCTTATGAGGCCAAAGTTGTAGGTCCCGTCTAATTTTAATGGATGTATCTATTTGAGAGGTAAAATATATTTTTTAATAAAAAAATATTTAATTATATATCATGTTTTGATATACTTCTTTATATTGCAACTAAATTCTGTATACCATTTGAAGAAAAAAGTGAAGAATAAGACACGTGTTGAAGCTTCAATTTATAATGCATGTATTGCGAAAGAAATGATAACACTTGTATCATACTATTTTGAGTTTTACGTGTAGTGTAAGAGGCAGAGAGTAGAAAAAAATGAGGAGGGCCCTGTTGATCTCAATTACAAATCATTCTTTATTTTCAATTATCTTGATCGACCAAGCAGCACATGTAAGTTTCGTTATTTAACAAGCGAGGAATGACAGGTAGCTCATGTATATATTTTATTGCACTGTCCAGAAGTGGAACCATACTTCGAGTAAGTATACATTTACAAGTATGTGTATTGTGTGTGTCAAACATTTGCTGCCTTCCCCTTTCCCTTCATCTAACCCTCAACAACAAAACACTAGTCGACAACATGGACACATGCAAATTAAATCTACTTCAATTTCATCTCATTCAGTTCCACCTTCTTCAGTGCAAAACTCAAATGATGACGGAAACATGGGTAAGATGATAGCCGACCCATGATATGCTCATATAGAGATTCGTAATTACTTTATTTTTTTAAGTATATGTAATATTGAGGGTCAACTCTTGATTTGGGTTTTAGATATGAAGGTCAACTGAATTGTCCACGTTACAAATTACCATATGCATTTACTTACATCTCCTTTTCATTTCACTATTTTGTTCTCTATATCATTCTAAACTATTTGCAAATTCATGGATGCTACCTTTGTTGTGAGTTAACTTAATAAAATATTCAATAACTATTGAGGGGGGCATTGGATTAGTTACAGCAGCACTCCCAAGGAAAAAAGGATTTGTGGTGGAATGAGTTTAAGGTAAATTTTATCATTATATTTTCTCACAAACTAAGTTCAGTATAATAAAGTTAGTTGTTTTTTCTATTGATTGTAGCGGAAGTTTAGGTGGGATGAAATAGAAGAGGATAAAGTGAAAAGAAGTTTTAAGAAAAAACCTGGTGATCACATACGAAATGTTTTGAATAAAGCAAAAAAAGTCAAGAAAAGCCAGATTTTATCATAGATGAAAATTGAACAGAAATGAAGAGAATTTGGGAAACTAAAAAGAATAAGCAAAGGAATGAACAAAATAAGAAAAATTGAGCTTCTAATTTTGGTGAAGAGTTTGCCACATATACTAGGGACTCTATCAACATCACTGAGCATAGAAAAAGAATGGTAAGTGTGTTAAACATATTGTAAGTTAATTTAATTTAATTTAATTACTGATTTATGTTTGTGGGTAGAGGAATCAGATGGGATTAAAAGAGAAAAAATATTTGGAATAAGATCTTTTTCAATGGTATACACAACAATGGCTGCTATAACTTCATCTTCCAATGTGGTTGCTTAAGGAGGACACGACTCGAGGAGCAAATGACCCAAGAATTGAGTCAACTGAAAGATTTACTTGTAGAGAAGGAAGAACAAATAAGACCAGTGAAATGCCAGTATGAATCACTTAAGTCACAGAAAGATAAAGAAATCAGAGAGGTCAATGAGCGATATAAACCTCTAACATCCTGAACAAAATTGATCTTGCGGTACCTCAACCTCAATCCATATCAGTCTCCTCCACTACCACCTACTAATCAATTAGGAGATGGGCACAATGATGAGTGGCACAATGATAATGAGATTATTGATGATAATGATTTTGTCAATCGTTTTATTGATTAAACAGCATATTTGAAGCCTTACGCGAGGGCTTGTAATTGTTAATTGATGTTTTATTATGTAATTTGGATATTTTATTTGAATGTATTTGATTTTCATATTACTATTTTCCTTCTTCAAGACTGTTATGTGCACAATTACTATTTTAAGACTCCTCCTGCAATTTCAATTTCCCTTCAATACTAGTCTTAGAAGGATTCTCTTTCATCTAGTACAGTGAAAGGAAGACTAGGGGCTACAATGCCTACATTCACGCTATAAATGCTCTAAAACTTTGGTGAGAAGGTCTATGTCAAGTTGGCATGATTTAGGCGTGTCATA
>JAGVVM010002654.1:0-49580 GCA_019149425.1 Psidium friedrichsthalianum
GGAGAGAGAGAGAGAGAGAATTCTTTTCCAAAGAGAATCTTGAACATGGTGAGGGTTTAAAGTTAGGTGTTACCATCACCAATTTCTCTACCGATCAACACAAGTCACGAGTTCGCCCCCATCATTCGAGCTGCCAATCTTGATCCACAATGTGATACGAGGTCCGAATTTGATAATTAAATCCGTCAAATCAAGTAACGATCCTAACCATTAAAATCTTCGAGAATGTCGTTACTTGATTTAAATTTCGATTATGTCGTATCATATTCATATGTCTTCATATACACATGTCATATTCATATTGCAATTTTCTGCATTTTTCGCTTAAAAGATCTGAATCCTAGATTGCGGTAGGCTCTGCCTCCTACTTGGTGGTGTAAAGATCTCCTTTATTCCATCTCTTATATTTTGATTTCTATATTATCAAACCCTAGAATTGGTGGGCCGAGCCACCTGCTGGAGGTTCTTTATTTACTGTTTTTTGTATTCTATTTTCTACAGTTTAATTTCCGTATTATAAAACCCCATAATTGGTAGGTCGAGCTACCTGCTGGAGGTTCTTTATTTACTGCTTTCTATATTCTATTTTCTGCAGTTTAATTTTCGTATTATCAAACCCCAAAATTGGTGTGTCGAGCCACCTGTTGGAGGTTCTTCATTTACTGCTTTCTGTATTCTATTTTCTGCAGTTTAATTTTCGTATTATCAAACCCCCTAATTGGTGAGCCAAGCCACCTGTTGGATATTTTTTATTTACTGCTTTCTGTATTCTATTTTCTGCAGTTTAATTTTCGTATTATCAAACCCTCTAATTGGTGAGCCAAGCCACCTGTTAGATATTTTTTATTTACTGCTTTCTGTACTCTATTTTATGCGTTTTGATTTCTACACAATCGAATATCAGAATTGGTAGGCCAAGTCACATACTGGAAGTTCTTTATTTACTGCTTTCTGTACTCTATTTTATGCGTTTTGGTTTCTACATTATTAAACCCCATAATCGGTAGGCCGAGCCACCTACTGGAGGTCGTAACACTACACAGAAGTCGCTAGCTCATTCCCTCTTTCGGATTCAGGGAATTTTTAATGCTTACCTTTATATATTACTTTTTATATCGTATCTTTTAATATTGTGTTTATAGTTAGAATATTTTGCATCGTCAGTTTTATTTAATTCGAAAATACCAAAAAAATATCATTCATGTGCATTTCATATAGTATAGCTCATGCATACTTTGCCATGCTGCATACGTATTCGTATTGTAATTTTCTGTATTTTTTTATTCGAACTCCAAATCGCGATAGACTCTGCCTCCTACTTGGTGGTGTAAAGGTTCCATGTATTCTGTTGACTGGTTTCGTGATACGTATATCGTATTCGTATGTCTTTGAATTCGCATGTCATATTCGTACGTCTTCGTATCCACATAATCATATTTGCATGTCGTGTACGTACATCGTATTCGTATTGTCATTAATTCATGCATATTCATCAAAAAAATTTCAAAAGAAAAAAAAATTCCAAAAATTAGGAAATAGGTTATTTCGACTAGCCAATCCTATTTTGATGATTTTCCTTCCTAATCTTTTCCAAATAACGATTTTGCCCCTTATAGGCAAATTGTCTTGAAAAATTCCTGAAAATTTAGAAAAACCCCAAAAACTAGGAAACGGACCATTTCGACTGGCCAATCCTATTTTTGATGATTTATTCGCGTGTTATGTCCACATGTCCACGTTCGTATGTCGCATCCGCATGTCTGCGTTCGCGTGCTGTGTTTGTATGTTTGTTCGTAACTCGTATTTGCGTGTACACGTTTGCATGTAATGTACGTTCACGTTTGTATGTCTTATTTGTATATCCATACTCGCATATTCATGATTGCATGTCTGCGTTCGCATGTATACGTTCGCATGTTTATATTTGCATATTCACGTTTTGCTTATCCATGCACCCATTGTCATCCATGCATTCCATCTAAAAAGTAAAAATACAAAAAAAGAGAACATCTCGCTAGAGCTTAAGGAGTAAACCAAGCCTGAGTTACCAAATTAGGATATCTATGAAATTAATGTACTGAAAGGGCATTAGTTTTAATTAACTAGTGTAACCAAGTCCTGAACTCATAATCTCTGGTTTATAGAAGTAATTTAGTTCTTCCACTAATTTACTTAGGTTTCTAATCGATCTACCAAAAAATGATTAGTGGCGACTCCAAATTATACAATTATGTGAACAAAAAAAATCAAAGTTATGATTCGGTAAGGCTTGGGAGAGTTCGTATTAGGTAGCCAATCTAATTAACCTGATAATTCGTTAACCTGAGAATTTTCTACCATCGAAATTTTTAGGTCGTGACAAAATGCCATTTGGTAAAAAATACCATTTGTAAATGATTCAATTTTTCAATTAATTTTTATTATTTCACGATTTTTTTATTTTTAATTATTTTATTTTTTAATTTCTTTCTTTAATTATTTTTTTTATTTTTTTTATTTTTATTTTTAATTATTTATTTTTTTATTAATTTATCTAATAAATTTTTTATTTTTATTTTTATTTTTTTCCATTTTTTAATTATTTTTATTTCATTTTAAATTATTTTTGAAAAAAATTTAATTATTTATTTTTAAATAATTTGTTTAATTCTTTTTATTTTTAATTACTTTCAAGAAAGTGTTTCTAATTGTTTTCAAAAAAATGTTCCAAATGTATTTCTAAAAAGTATTTCGAGAATACAGAAGCAAGGTCTTTTTGTTTCTTGTTTCTACTTTAAAAGTGTTTCTATTTGTTAAAAGTGTTCCCGGAACACTTTGAAAACACTTTTTTGCAATACGTGTTTTTAGAGCATTAACGTATGTAGCCTAAGAGTACTATAATATTCGTACAGTAGTTACTAGAGTGTCATAAATTTTTATTCACCCACTTAAGTGCCACGTCGGAGTAAAATCAATTACTTTGAGTGCCATTTTTGGCAAATCTTCATACATGATTTTTCATGTTTTATTTATTTTTCAATCATACATGAATATTTTTTTATTTAGTTTGAATTTTTTATTTTTCTTTTGCTTTTCTCTTTATTTTTTTCCCATTGGCCGACAAGGATCATCATCGACACTCGCTAGCCATGAAACCCTTACCCAAGGGGCAGTCACAACCTATCGACTACAGGCGAGGGCTGTAGCACCCTCCCCTACGGTCGGGGTCACGAAGGCACTCACTCGCGACCGACAAGGCCGCAATTGCCCTCGCCCAAGGCCATTGCAGCTCAACCGGCCAAGGGTGAGGTGGCCCCCGCCCTAGGCGAGGGTACAAGAAAACAATGAAAAAAAAATAAAGCCAAAGAATTACAAATTTCAAACTGAAAAGAACTACTAAAAATTTTGAAAAATCATTAGAAATTTCATAAAAACTACCCCGACGATGCCACATCAAATTTTTCGACATTCACATTGGATTTCTGGTGAGATAAATTGCCGATGGCACTTAAATGATATATATTTAAAAAAAAATTATGGCACTCAAGTGAATGTTGTACAAAAGCACTTTTATGTTGTTCTCCCTTCTCCACTCGTCCTTCTATGATCTGATAAGCCAAATCAATGGGTCATTGCTTTTGCCTCCAGGATTTAGGCTAACCTTTTTTGTCCGTGCTTGAAATCTCCAAAGCTATTGTGATGGGGAGAAATTTGTTTGGTTTAGTAGTTAGGTGGTTGTATGGGCCAAATTTCGAACATTCCACCTCTTCGAACGATCTTAAGCAAGCACGCCACTTCCCCCACATTGGCCTGATGTATCTAGGATTTTACTCCTGCAGTGCTCCCTCTAAGATTTGAACTCAAGAACATATCGAAAGGGGCAAACCCAATTACTATTTAAGCCAACGTCTTATTTATGTTCGATCATTTGACGGCAAGAACCGACAAACAAGAGTTTTGGCGATATTTCAAGATTTTAAAATAGAAATAGCTGCCGTGCATGTTGAGGAAACCAATTGAGTAAACGCTTTAGGATTTAGCCAAAAATAGAGCTGCGACACCAAAAGGGTGTCATGGGATTAACCGACGAGTATCGAACTTGAGATTTTGGGTTATCATTTCGCCAGTTCCTTCACAACAAGTTGACCTTCCCATCACGATCTAGGCCCTTCAGGATTGCCGAAATTGATGGGCTGCAGCTCTAGTTCGGTATTGAAGTTTAGGATCGTATCTTTGCTTGAACCAAAGATTTGGGAAGGTCTCAAACTTTGGCGACCCTGCCGGCCCACGCAATTCCAAGCCGTTACAGTGGGAACAAATAAGTAAGGAGATAATGAATCTCATTGTCTCGAACTTTTTTCAGAAAATTGTCAAAAAAGTCCAACGTATTGTGCGATAACCAATTCAGTCAAAAACCTTTCGATTATATTAATTTAGTTTTGAGCTTTTAAGGATTTTTCAATTTAGTGCTAAAATGTAATCCTTTTGGCTAATTATGGCTAGAAATCATTTACATGGCGGTTCAATCGGAGCTAGTTGTCCTCTGTGGCACGACCGGTGCTGGCTTGGATAATTTTTTATATCTTTTTTCTTTTTTGCCCTCTTTTTCTTCATAGGGTTGTTGGGACCGCTGGCCATTAGGTGAGGGCCATGGCCCTCGTGAGCCACGGTGAGGGTGTCGTGACCTTTGCCCACCCTCACTGTGGCCGGCGAGAGCCACGACATCCTCTCCATGCAAGATTTGGTGAGGGCCCGCAAGCTCTCACTATGGCTGGAGAGGGTGTCACGAGCCCTTGCTCATTCTTTTAGTTTGATTTTGGACTAAGTGGCAAATGTTCAAAAAGTTTAGGATTAATTTGGTACAAATGAAATTCTTAGGACAGAATTGACCGCCATACGATAATTTTAATAATTTTTTTAACCATTTTCCCAACCTTTTTCCCTGTGAAAAACGCCTCCAAGCCTCCACGGAGAGAAATGGAAAAATATGGAGAAGTTACGCAAGTTTCAATTCAAGAGGCAAAGACTTGGGAACCTGAATTTGCCTCAATGCATCAGCAGAAAAAATCCATTTACTATTGAAGGCTTTCATAAGATCCGCCTTAATCCAGAGGGGATGTGTTGTTGGCTAACTGAAGTTAATAAACTTTGAAAAATAATTGAGAAGGGTTGGAGGTGCGTGTGGCCGTGTGGGTGTATATGAGATCTCTAATACTCCCAATACGATTGATTTCGATAAACACGGACATAGAAAATTTGAGATGGTCGAAGGACCGTCAATGATGTCGTGTTGATCTCAACAGAGATCCTCATTGTATAACCAATATTTAGAGCTCAAATTCTAGTGACAAGCTAAAGCGGTTCATGCACTCTGGACATGAATGGATGCACACGAACCTAATTAATTGAAATGAACTTAATTTATTTAGTACATGCCAAATTCTAGTGAATGAACTGAAGTCTTCCAAGAACCAAACTTAGGTTCGGTAAATATGCTTCTAAGTTCAATGTATTCAAACAGTCGATGTCAAAACGTGTTCCCCTCATTGTGTACAAATCTCAATCCTAGAATGTGCGCGTTTTGCTTTGCTTCTTCCTGTCAAATCAATGTGTTTATAGCAACAGAAATTAGGTGCGGGGCTCGCACAGAAGACATTAAAGGAATCCTAGAGATTTACATCCTCACATAAGCATGTATAGATTATAGGGAAAAGGCTATTAAAAAAATCCAAAATATATCCACCGTGACATTTTCACCCTGATTTTTTCTTTTGTTTTGTCAAATAAAAATATTAAATTATGTCTACTGTGATACATCTACCCTAAACTTTTTCTCGTGACATAAAAAATCCAACACTTGTACCTACGTGATACATTTACCCTCTATCAAGGTTCCTTCAAATGAATGTTGTGTGTATTTCATAGCAATGCAGCACATGTGGACACCGTTTGCTTTCTGACGTCAATACAGGCAGATTTTTTTGTGTCATTGACACAAGGTAAATGTGTCCCAAGGTTGCACATTTGAAATTTTTTGTGTCACAAAAAATGTCAGGATAAATGTGTCATGGTATGCATAATTTAAAGTTTTTGGTCACTTTTCCTTAAATCATATATCCTTGTGTCTTGAATGTTTTATCAGGTGCCCTGTACTAGATCTCCATTGTAAATGATAGTCTTTTTTGTCTTGGATGGACCCTAAGTTCACTCTATACATTGGATAGGTTTATTTTCGAGAAACTAAAAAATTTGGTCTACGTACTAATCTCCTAATTTCACTCTCCGTCCTTAGTACTCTTGGTTCCTATGTATTTTTCCGCGATGTCAATATTTCAGCAGAGATTTGGCCGGATTACGATCAAAATGCATCGATTTGCAAAAGAACCATAGCAAAACCCCTAATTCTGAAATCTCTTCTCTCCCACTTCACACCTCGGAACGCACCCTTATTATAGAGAGAAAGACGCTTTCACATCTTCTTAACCCGAAATGGCTGGCGAGAGAAAAGGTTTTTTTTTTTTTTTTAGAGTACTCCCGGGAACAGATCCAATGAAGACGGGGCGAGGCCTATAGCTCAGAGGATTAGAGCACGTGGCTACGAACCACGGTGTCGAGGGTTCCATGCCCTTGAATGATTGATCGCAGTTCGGCAACACGATTGCAAGATCTACTGATCATTAGCAGGAAAATTATTAGAAAAGTTATAAACCTATTGTAATAGAGTCAATTTAATCATAAATTTTTTTTTACCAATTAAGTGATAAACCTTTTGTAATTGTATCAATTTAGTCTATTTTTCCAGCTGGCATTGATGTAGCAAAAATTTAATAATATTTTAATTTTTTAAAAATTTTAAATAATTTATAGTAATTTTTTCTGTGTTTTTTTTTTTGTTAGGATAGACAGAAGGCCGTCGATGAGGGCCATGAACCCTCACCGTGGCTGGGCGAGGGTCGTGAGCCCTCACCCAGTGACCAGAAAGGCCCTAACAGAAAAAATAAAAAAAGACATAAAAATAGTCAAATGTAAATAAAAAAATTATAAAAATATTAAATTTTTATTAAAATTTTCCATGTCAACGCTTGCCTGAAAAATGGACTAAATTGGCATAATTACATAAGGTTTAGGATTCAATTAGCAAAAAAAAAAAAGAAAATTAAAATTGGTACAACTACAATAGATTTATGATATTTTTGATAATTCTCTCGATCTTCAGCTTATCATATTGAAAAATTAACCCTATAAAAAAAAACTAATAGGTACGCATATGACGAGAGAGTTGTCTGATGCAACACAAAAATTAATAAAGCGTGGTAAGAAAAAAAAAATAATTTTGCTGGCGGTGGAGGATTTCCATTAAACCCAAAAATGCGGGGGAAAGGAGAATTTCTAAAAGTGGAAGACTTGGGTCGCGGGCGGGGCCACCTGCTGCTCTCCCTTTCTTGGGTCCCTCACGTGACATGATGAAAGCGAAGGCGACAAAAGAAATAAAATAACCAATTTCGTCAAAAATACGAAATTGCAATAATTAGCGTGGAATTTGCGCGCGGCACCTTTAGGCACCTTTCAAGGCTTTCATGCATCCCTTCATTCCTTTCGAGTTCTTTTCACACCCACGAGAAGAAAAAACAATCCTGTCATTGTGACGTCACTTTGCTTCTACAAAAAACGTAACAACAGTTGGTTGGTAAAATATAGCGAAGCACCCCTGCTAGAATGGGTCATTATACATTAGGAATTTCGAGCGCTAGAGGCACTTGCAATTTGAAAAATATACGTATACTATTAGTATTTGGGTGGTAGTTCATACTTCCAGTAATATAAAAGTACATGGATCCCACTCCACGCTAAGCGGGCGGAAATTTGGGAGAGCCATCCCAGCAAAGGTCTCAATGGGGTAGTGCTTCGTAAACACAGAGGTTTTTACAATTTAAATCTTATTTTTTTTTTTTTCTTGATTTAAGCTTAGGCTTATGAATAAACTATTGAATAGTATACTCTCTTTACTTGTAATGAATGAGTAATGAGAAGTGCGAGGTGATAATTATAGTAGAATCCTCTGATGGACGTAACCCTAGTGTTTTAAAGGGTGAACCAGGATAAAATCTTATGTCTCGATTTCTCGTTCTCGCTTATGATTTACTTCAATCTGATTGTGTACCGAATCTAATAATTAGCCCACTTCCTTCTATAATGTCAGAGTTCATTCTTTCCCAATTTCCCCCCTTTTTATATTCATATGTCCTTGTTATTAAATCTATAAAAGATCGTGCTTTTAACAGGGATATATGAGAAGTTGTGATTTTTTTTCTGAGTGATTTCTTTCGGAGGTAATTACAAAAAAAAAGTGAAAATCTATTGTATTTATGCCAATTCAATCATAAATCTTTCGATTAGCCATTTAATCTTAAAACTCATGACACTTTATCAATAAAGTCATTCCGGCTAATTTGTCAAGAATTGCTAACGTGAAACACCGATTGTCTTTCGGTGGCTAATGGAGATTTTTTCTTTTGACGAAACAGATGCCCTCCCACGAGAATCTAATGAATGCATTTTGATGAAAGTGAATTTATGGAACAAGGGCCCATCGGCACCAAGGACATTTCATGTTGATTAAATTCCCTTTCCCAACTTGTTCATTGATTCAACTTTGATTCATCGAAATCACATAGGCTTGTTCGCTAGTTGTTTGAATTCAACGTCTTTTTACTTGTCCGAGAGGTTTGTCACGCCTCATCCCTTGAAAAGACATTAGCTCATAGTTTTCAGCCTCGTAGTCTCATCTCCAAACCAAATGCAAGTTCGTGCACACATTTTTTATTACTATTTCAATTGGAAAAATTTCAAAAAGTCATAAATTTTTTTTTACACTTTTATCAATTCAATCTTAAACATTTTTCACTTTTTGTATTCAATCATATTGGCCGAAATTATTGACGTGAACACCGACTGTTCTACGTTGGCACCGTCACACAATGTGGATAATTTTAATATTTTAATACTCCTCTCCTTTTTAGAAAATTTTTCTTTTAAGTGTTTGACAGGGCTGCTGGCTCCTGAAGGCAGAAAAGAAATTAAAGAAAAAAAAGGAAAGAAAAATCTAGCAAAATTCAAAAAAATTATTTTAAAATTATCCATGTCAATGCTAACGGGTGCCAAAGTAGGATGGGTCAGCGTCCACATCAATGATTTTACCCAATATTACTAAATTGAAAAATGTAAAAATGTTTAGGACTAAATTTGACAAAAGTGCGAAAAGATTTAGGATTTTTTTTGATACTTTTCCCCTAACTCGATACAAGATTTGATGAGTCACGATCACGACTTTACAAAGGATAAACATGAGAATTCTCGTATTTTGCTGAGAATGTTTTGCTAGCTTCAATACCTGCGCAGGTGTCCTTTTACTAATGAGAATTCAACGAGGGTCGAAGAGATTGTCGCCAGAGCTCAAGGTTCTCTCCCTCTTTCTTCTTTCCATCTCCATCACCGAATTTTAAGAAAGGAGAAGGAAGAAAATGACGGAACTGTCCTCCTGAAGCTCTATATAAGTGTGCATTTAAGGTGAGGCGGATACAGATTATGTTGTTGTATCGATAGATACATCAGAAGGAGAGTTTTTTTCGGAGTTTGTTCACCTCCCCTGTGAGAAGTGAGAGAAAGGAGACCACGGATTTAGAGCTTAACAGGAGCTCTTGTCGCAGGAGAGATGGCACCTAGAGCTATTGCCTGTGCATGCACTGTTATCCCTTTCATACGTACTCGTGTAATAACTACAAGTGCCATCTCTGCTCGACAAGAGTCCCTTTAACCTCGAGAAGTTATCGCATGGTCCATCTTTTATTCTCTCTCTCTCTCTCTGTACATGCTCATGCCTGTGTTTTGCATTCCCGCAAAACGCTCGTGCCGGTGTTTTGCACGGCACAAGATGTTTTCTCCCGTGTCATGGCTTAAGTTTGTTCCTTTTACTATGTATGCAAGGAATGCTTGTTCGACATACTACCAATGCTTTTACTTGCTTTGCCATGACCTACTGTGTTGCGATCCATGAAAGCCATATTCCAAGCAGGGTGACATTTGTGCCGTGTGATGTGCAGAATAAGTGATAAGTGTGGATTGCCCAAGTATTTTAATTGATCGATTCTATGCGGGCTTATTCTTATATTGTTTAGCCTCGATTTCTTTAGTGGTATCTCATTTCAAGGGTAAAAATTATTTTGATTGTCATGCATGGCAATTTTTGTTGAGCAGGTAGCCTAGTTGGCTATCTCGCTTTTTGAATGGTTTAAATGGGTATTGCCTATGCATGGATAGGCTTACTCACGCTGGAAGTTCCATTAATATATTTTCGTATACCACCTTTCCGCCAATATATACTTCAAAATTTTCCATTTTATAAGTCCAATATCTTTTGTTCACGAGCTTATTATTATGTACATTTTTTAGATCGTACCATCCTTTCATCGCTACGGATGTGGAATAAGAGCTGGTTTTAACTCTACACATCCGACTTATTCTTTGCAAACTTCTTTTCCAAATAGAGTATGAGTGGTGCTATGGATGCAAGGATCGATATGCAAAATCTGTTCACCAACTGATGACAACTATCAGTCTTTTTGTTTCAAATGTGAGGAGATAACATCATTACTAACAACAATTTTACTCAGCCAGACATGTCGACCCTATGAACTACAAAGTTATATAAGCTTTCGTCTTTGCAGGGAGGGATTTTGTCTCTCCTTTTTCTGCAAGTGTGTATAAATAGACCATGTAATTACTGGGGTGTGATTTATCTTCTCCTTGGTAGGAAAATGCAAGGGTCCCACTCCCCATTGAGCAAACGAGAGTTCACGAGAGCCGCCTTAGCGTGGGTTGTAGGGGGCAGCAGCGCTGGATACCAAAGTACTTTTATAATTTGAGCTCATATTTCATTGATAGTTTGAGTTTGAGCTCATGACAGCAATTGCTATATTTACTTTCTTCGCTTGCAATTGATTGACGTAACAAAAGATGTGCAATGTACTAATTATAGTACATTCATTGATGCTGGATATAGCCATAGTTTAAAAATCAAAATAAAATCTATATCTAGATTTCTCTCTCTCGCTTCTATTTCGTTAGGCTATGTGTCGAATCCTAGCAGTAATTTGAGTATATGAATGAGACGCATTCAATTCATCTTTGATTACTTGTAAACTCATGAATCCTTCGTTAAAGGAAGAGCATGGCAACAGGTTGCTTTACTTTACTTTTATAAAAGCAAAATGCACATACTTCTACTAAGCAAAGTCAAAGAAACCAAAAGGAAGGAAACCCCATTGGAAAGGGAAAAGAGAACCATTCCGGTTCCATTCCCCCCGAGAGATGATGCTTTGCCGTGCTTTAATCCTGTCCAGTTTCATCTGGTTTAGCTGCAAAAGAAAACAACGAATGGCAAAGAACGTAAACAGAACAAATTGACTCACTATAAATCACCTCCGTTCTGTTTATAAAATATACAGCACAATAAAAATAAATTGGACACCGGATTTTCCTATTTCAAGCCAAAGACTCCAAAACCCATAGGAAAGTTGATTTATTCTCCAACTTCAATGGCGAAACACCTTATTATTTATCACGACTCGAACACGAAAACAATATCCGTATTTGCAATATGATGTTTTGAACTTTCTTGCACCGAGCTTATACACAGTTCAGTTCGGCTTGGGTTCAGTCAACGGGCTGGAGGTTGAGACATATTTTTACCATATTTTAAACAATATCGGCATGCTCATCCCTATCATCGGACGATCAAACACGAAAGTTCGAAAGTACAAATAAACTGGAGAGACAACCTTCGCTTAACATTATCCTTAGAAGTCGAGTGCTTAGTGCTAATTTTGTGCTATGATTTAGCTAACCTCGTGCAGTTGACTTTATCATAGAAGATTCCAAACAAAAACAAATCGATACAGCTGTTTATAGTTGTTTTTAGTGCCCCGAGTTGAACAGCATTCCACCGACCAAGGAGCGTCTGATTTGTCATGTCATATTGTATGAGAGCATTGCCACGTCACAGCCATTTCCTCGTTATGTTGCTTGTATGATTTGCCATGTTATGCTGCACATGATATTTTCATGTCATCTCATCTCATTTCATGTCATTTTATCGTATGTCTTGGCAACAGATCTACCATGTCAAATTGCATGTGAATATTGCCACAACATGGGCATTTCATCGTCATTCGTATTCAATTTTGTTATGTTTCACTAAGTGTGTCTATTGCCAATTTCGAATGTCATAATTGAATTTGCATTTTGATTGGCATATACACAAGCAAAGTCACTCCTTCACATACAAGAAACAGCCTCATAATCAATAGCATGGTCAACAAGTACTTTCGCGAAATTTCCAGATTTTAAAAAAAATAATATCATGCATGCTTGGGAAATCAATTGATGAATTTTTAGAACTTAGCCAAAAATTGAGCTGTGGTATCTATTGACACCTAAATTTTAGCTAATTCCATATAATCATTAACTGTATTAAAATTAGGGATTGACCCATAAACAAAAATATCATTTACACAGCTTGCATTCGTATTTCATTTATTATTATTTTTTTTGGTCAAAGTACTTCTTTAGCTCAAATCCTTCTCTTCATCAGATATCCCTATTTCAAACCTTGTTCAAGGGGAAAGGGGCTCACTGTTGAAATTTTCAAGTCGCCACGTCAGCTTCCAATCCAAGTTGCCATGTCACCCAATCAGTTTGGATCTTCCTATTCCCCATCACAAAAGTAGGGGCAGGGAGCTCCCTCTCCGCATTCTCATTCAGACTCAAACTAATTTTTGTTGTACAGATTCTTTGCAAGGGTATATAAACCTGACTCTCTTTGTAAATCATTCAAGGTGAGAGAGAGAGAGAGAGAGAACCGATAAACAACATTATTTGAAATCACTTTTCTGTTCTCTGCATTTCATTCTCTCTCTCTCTCTCTCTCTCTCTCTAGTTTCTTTCTTCAGCTCTTCGGTTTTCTCTGGTTCCAAGATTTTGAGTATACGATAGTAAAGGGAACAATATACATTGTCATGTTCCATCAGTCTCTCGCCATCAACACCTCACGTGTTGATTCACATGAAGGCAGCTTGCTCTCACGGATCCGGTCATTCTTGCACTGAGAGCACACTGGAAAAGCGCATTCTCTCGATCTTTTTCCTACAACTGCCATCCTCACGACGCAGCAGCTACCCCATTGCCGTGGTCTTAGCATCCCTGCAAACCTCCAGCTAGGGTTTCAGCAGCGTTGTCGTCATGCTGCCCTGCCACTGCTCATTAGTTTCGGTTCCGATGCACACCCTAGGTGACTCTTGATATCTAAGTTTAGATATTATACATTTACAAAGTGCTTGGAAGGAGTTGAAAGGCCTCAAGCGCACGACGAGTCCAAACGAGGCATGCACACTATAAACTGATGAGGTATTTTTTTTTTCTTAATTACAAGGCAATCACTGTATTTTTTTCTGCAAATGCTTGTATTTCTCTGGTAGTCACGTGCACTTTCTTGATCAACCACTTTTGGTTTTGCTTACAACTTCCCATTCAACTTTTGAAAAGAAACCCTATTTAGATATTGTACACATTATATACAATTGTTCAGTTGATAAAGGCATCAAAGGTATTTGCTCATGCAGGATATTCACTGACCTTGTCTTTATGAACTCACAAAAATGCATATCTTATGGCTTGGAGCACGAGATCAGCTTTCTTGATACCTCCATAGAAGATACCAAAATCAAGTACCTGGGTAAAATCACAAAATCATTTTGAAACATAGAGTATAGATCAATTGTCACTACTTACATTATGACATGCACATGAATATGTGACTAATTTTACTTCTGAAACACAAATATGAAACAAGAAAATTATGGATAAATGGATGGCACTACTCGCTGCAAATAACATATGCAATGGCACCACACCACTAACCCCCAAATGGCAAATGAAGACGAGCATTGGATATCATGCAATATTTACGAGCTCTCCTGCTCCTGGGCATTGGGGTTAGTGGTGCTGCCATTGCACATATTATTTCGGCAGTGAGTAGTGGCATCCATTCATCCATAATTTTCTTTGGTTCTATATTTATGTTCCATATGTTAAATTTAGTCCATATTCATATACATGTCCATAATGTCTTAATATTAAGGATCGACCATATACTCTATGTTTCTAAATGATCTTGTGATTTACCAATTAACTTGATATTTGGTATTCTTCTGTGGAGGCTGATCAAGAACGATGATCTCATGCCTCCAAGCATAGATATGCACTTTTTGTGAGTTCATAAAGAGTTCAGTGGACATTTCTACATGGGCTAAACGCTTGTATTTCTCTAGTAGTCACGTGCACGTTGCTTGTATCTAAATGTTTTCCAAACGCTAATGTGTTTTCACTGAACAAAAGTCAAAAGTGTGGCTTTGTAAAATTGGGAGAGTCAAAGTTAGACAATAGAAGTCACCTACATCTATTATGTCCTTTTGTGTCCATTTCATGAAATTTTCTAAATTGTCAACTTTCGAGATTCTGATTTAAAGTTCCAAAGGTGTAATTATTTTTGGATTTTATTTATTTATTTAATGAATGCAATGCATGCTTGAATGTAATTGTTTCTAAGAACCGATTATTCTAATACGCACGAGATACTATTATTCCTAATTCACAAGCATGCAAAAATGACATGAGTTTGATCTAAATGGACATGCAACATCAGGTTTTCATGAACCAACACATAACTAAATTAATAAACCTTGACAGCGGACTATATGAAGAACTTAGACCGTGCTTGCTAGGTGACAAGCAAATGTGACATAGCATATGATATGACCAAATATGCAATAGAGCCATATATGACGTGGCATGTAGAATAAATTCTAAATCTACATGAATTAACAAAAATGTTTCTAACTATATGCCAACCCTACACGAGTGAGATATTTTTGGTATTTTTTTAAAAAATGAACTTATTTCGGATAAAAATGATGAAATCTGATATGAGTCGCTTAAGATTTTCTAAACAATTTGGAATTACCTTTTCATTCAATCCAGACTTTTTAGGCACTTTTACCCTTTTAATTGTATGCCCTTGAATTAGATAATGATTAATCTTCAAAAGACGATTCATAGATTGATTCAAATTTGTTTGCATTTATTGCCCTAAACCAATCTTGTCTCCCTCATTCAAGATTGGATAGACAAAGTTTGAAAAAAAGAACTTTATCTTCTAAATCTGTTTGTAATTTTTTATTTTAGGCAACAATCAGACACATCCATAGATAATGTATGATCCTTTTTGAAAATATTGTCGATACGAATTAGTTTGATCAATTGGTTGAGGAGCAAATCTTAATGGCTAAGATTAGATTTATCTCATTCCCCTGCCATCAAAACAAATCTCAAGTCGAGATCAGTTCGAATTTGCACGTTGTCGATAGGGAATGACCCTTAATTCAAAGGGTTTTTCTAATCTAGAAAATATGTATGATATCAATATTTAAAATCGGGAAACATTATCAGTTAAATCACATCAAGATAAAAATATTTTACCTGACTTGAACATTGGCTCGGATTTGTTTCCCAGTTTGAATGGTGGATCGAGACCGACAAGACCGGCAACGAGCGGGGATGAGCTCTCATGCTTATTAGGGCTACCGTTGCCTTGTGTGCATTGTGGTTCGCGACAACTAGTAGGCACGGCAATACGGAATTCTTGAGGCCGTCGTTTGCTTTGCGTTGCTCGGTGGAATTGCCTGTGATGGCTCGTAGGGCGAACGGGACGAATAGTTGGATGTTGTCTCGATCGGCCTTGATGTAAGGAAGCGTTGGACTGCGAAACCGATTAAGTTATGGACGCACTTGATAAATTACTGGAAGTTCTGTTGGATTTGCCAACGTTGATTGAGGAGTTCTTGGGCACATGAATGAGATCATTGGTTATATTGGCTAAACCCATTGCTGGCACCGACGACTTGGGGCTGCTATCTTTACGGACTAGCCGTCTTCGCTGGACAACCTGCAAAATGGAAATAAAATCCCACTCTTCTTTTGTCATTTATCTGTGAATAATGGACTCGGTGTGAGTCCCCTGTAAGTAGCTCCAAACAAAGAGACAAAAGTAAAAAATAATAATAATAATAGATTATAATGAATCGACCCTGATAATTCGCCTCAGCTTGTGCTCGATACAAGCCCCTCCGAGATCGAACCGAGAAGTAGAGTGTGGAACGCCAAGAACTCAGGTTCGTGAATTCAGCGAGATTGGAAGCTTGATAAAGGCAGGAAGACACCACGGTGAAAAGGGGCAGCGGCGTCAGGACGTCGTTTGTCTATGGCTCCGCGGGAATTGTCGTCGATGGCAGGCTGCTGCTCAAAGGCTCGCTGGTTTGACGCCGAGGACTCGTTCGGTGAGCAATTTCGTGGCTTTGTCTGCAAGATCGCGGTTACAACCATACAGGGAAGCCGCTAGTGATCCAGAAATAAGGTATTGGCGTGGGGTCAAGGAGTCTTCATGAAAGTCTTCAGTCAAGGGCATTCTTCCTTGTTCTTGCGTGGCCTCTCTGTGGCCGCGTGACGATAATCGTCTCTGTAATTTTCTGTGGCCGTGTACCTTGAATGAATGTGGCCCCCTCCTACTGTGGATGACCTCTACTTTTTATAGAAAAAGTCTCCTCCGTATATCTCGGAAAATACAAAACCGTGGAGATGTTTTGATTGTGTGAGATTTTCCTTGATTGCTAAGAATCTGCAATCTTTCAATTTCAATTCTGTTTTTACCGATAATGCCTGTGAATGTGTCCATGTTCATTTGCCATCCGCCGATCATCATATCCGAGATTTGCAAGATAATGCTTGATGATCTCACTCTTTGCTCACAAGATGAATCCGTGAAAGTGATGATTTGATTGCTGATTTTCCTATTTATTTTTCTTTCTTTCTACCATGAGTGCATCTGCCCATATTTCTTCTTGTTTTGAATGATCCAATCAAAATGAACTAAATCACCCACCATCCATCCTCTTCACTTCCCTAAAAATGATTTTTGTTTCCAACTCAATGGCCCATCCCAGATGTCATGCCGATCATGTCCCACGGGACTAAAATATATGCGTTACTGTGGGTTTGGTCCAATTAAGCTCAGAACAATATTTAAGTGAATGCAATTAATTTAAAGGTGCTCCTAATGACTACGTGCTATTTATATTTTTTGTTAGGGAAACCCTAATTTTTTTCTATACCACATACTGACTAAAACGTCAAAATTTAAATGTCAACAACAAACTAATGGGTCTCTAGCAACAAGTATAAAATTAGAAGCATCTCTATGCAAAAGACATCCCGCATACAACCTGAAATTGAAATAGATAAAACAATGATCTGATAAAGACACTGCGTTTTGGCCTATATTTTCCTCTCATGAGTACAAGGTATGGTCATTACACATGCAAATTCGTATGCATTTTTTGAGGACGTTGCCCAACCAAAAAAAACTCCATCCTATCTAACTTTCTTATTATCGACCTGTGTATAAATGTTAAAGATTGTCATGGAACACTTGCTAAAAGGTCATAAATTGTGCTTTGAAATATAAATAATTCTAATTGAAGTCGGAGACGTCATTAGAGACCCAGTGACCCTTGCTGCCCTGCTCATTTTCGACGTCCAATTAGATAAATGGAAAGATAGGGAGAAATCATCAAAGTCTCAATCCAAGAGAAAAGTACTCAAGAACCCCTAAATAGCCCTCCGATACATAGGAGAAAACATCCAATTTACTAAGTCAAAGGGTTTCATAGATCTTTTAATCATTAAAAATAAGTTTGTTTGATTGTCAAAAAATTAAATATTAAGTTAATTTATTTTGGTGGGAATTAAAATTTAACTCCTGATTTTTATGAATGATTAAACAAAATTAAAATTTAGGTGTCAACACATGCTCCAACCGTAGTTATGCATTTTCGTGGGTTCATAAAGAAAGGTCGGTGAATATTTGCATGAGCAAATGCTTGTATTTCTCTGGTAGTCCACGTGCCTTGCTTTTATCTAAATGTTTTCCAACTCGTACCGTGTTTCGGCTGAACAAAAACTCAAATAGTGGGAGCTTCGTAAAATTGAGGAGAAGTCAAAGTTAGATAAGAGAACCACGGCATACATAATTTTGGAAAGGCTTCTGTTGTGGAGTGGGCCACAAGGCAAGCACTACACTTGTCTAAACTTTCAATTTTCTAAGCACGTATCGTGAGTGAATGTGGTTAATCAAATGCATTAAAATTGCAAGTATGGCGGCATGTTTCATCAGCCATCGGCAGATTCCCTTCCTTGAATAATGGCTAACAAAATTCATCCGGTACGACACCTTCGATTGCCAAATTCTCCCATTGTTTGTCATGTGGATGTCTGAAATTGACAAACACACCGATGAAAACAAAATAGAGAGACCCGGACAGCGTTTTTGAGAAAGAGTATTTTTTTTGCTGAGAAATATGTCATGGGATAACAAACTAATGGGTCATCGAGCAACAAGTATAAATTAGAAGCATCTCTATGAAAATACATCCCGCATACCTGAAATTGAAATGATAAAGACATGATCTGATAAAGACACTGCGTTTTGACCTATATTTTCCTCTCATGAGGTACAAGTTATGGTCATTACACATGCAAATTCTTATGCAACTTTGAGGAAGTTGCCAACAAAAAAAACTCCATTCTATCTAACTTTCTATTATCGACCTGTTGTAAAAATGTTAATGGTTGTTATGGAACACTTGCTAAAAAGTCTAAATTGTGCTTTGGAAATATAAATAATTCTAATTGAAGTCGAAGGCATCACTAGAGAACCGGCAACCCCTGCCACCATGCTCATTTCTGACGCTCCATTGAGATAAATGGAAAGATAGGGAGAAATTATAAAAGTCTCAGTCCAAGAGAAAAGTACTCAGGAACCTGAATAGCCCTCGATACATTAGGAGGAAAACTCCAATTTACCGAGTCAAAGGGTTTCATAAGATCATACTTAATCATTAGAAAATAATTGTTGGTTATCGAAATTAATCAACTTTGAAAAAATTGAGATGGCTTAGAGGTGTGCATGCATATGAGATCTCTGATCCTTCTCGATTCAACTTATTTCAATGGATACGGACAACACAAAATTCGAGATGGTTAAAGATCGTTGATGTTGTCATATTGATCTCAACAAAGATTCTCATTTATAACCACTGTCTTGACCTTGAATTCTAGGGACAAACTAAAATGGTTCATGCACTCCGACATGAATGGATGTACATGAACCTAATTAAGTTAAATGAACTTGTTAAATAAATGTGGAACCTACTTAGATACATCAATTAAACTAACTAGCTGTGTGTGAATGAGCTGAAGTCTTCTAAGAACCAAAGTTAGCTACTACAAGGTAAACACAGTTCTAAGTTCAATGCATATAAAGGGTCAGTGTTAAAATGTGTTTTCATGTACCTTAATCTGGAGCATATGTACCCTAACAATATTTAACCATTCTGTCCAATACATCAATCCTTAAAATAGTCCAGAGCTAGCGTACTTAATTTTTAGGGTTTTGCCTTGCTTCTTTCTGTCAAATCAATTTTAGGGATTGCACAGATGAGTTTTGAATTGTATTAAAAAGACATTTCTATACTCTTAAGGAATCCAAAAAATCCACATCATCATGTAAGCATGTATAAATTATATATCACCGTGCCTTAAATGATTTTTAGGTGGTCCATATTAGATCTCCATAATCTTGGAGAGACCCTAAGTTGTAAGTTCTCTCTAAATTATTGGTTGGGAAATTATATAATAGTACATGCACTTCCTCCTCTGACCATGTATGGTGCATCTCCTTTTGGAAATCTAGGTGGCACTTACATGCTTCTCCTCTATTCCTTTGTGTTCTCAAACTTTCAAATTAACGCGAGAAAAAAAAATCTGTTCTTTTATTTTAATGGAATTAAAAAAAACATCCTTAGAAAATTATAAGTATGCTATATCATAACTATTCTGGTTGATTCTTTAGTTTGGTTATACTTATACACTCAAGACTTTCAAAATCTATCCTTCTCTATTCTCACCAACATATTTATACCTTCTTATTTAAACAAAAGGCCAATTGCAGGATTCAACAATTCTCCAAATTTTCCATTTGAGCGCTACATAAAAAATTAAGAGGATCCTTAATGGACCAGGAGAAAAACTTAAAGAGGACGAAATCCATGACTATTATGTTCGAGAAAGCAAAAATTACCCATGTTGACGGTAAGAGATGGGTGGCATGGCAAATGATTACACAATCTGTAACATCACACTCAGTGTAAGCACTGAAGAAATTATGAGAAAGTCCTATTTTTTCGAAATCATCTGACACCTTCTAGAAGTATCTTTTCTTATGCAAGGTGGAATATGCTTATGGCATTAATCCCGTCTTCAAGTAGTGATGTGATTTTCTAGAACTATGATTAATTAATCTTGATGCAAAGTTTCTTTCAACTCTTGATTTACGCATGGGTTTGGATATTTTATGTCACCTTTTTCTCCATCAGTGCAATCCACAGGTCTTAGGGCACACATGACAAACACTTCTGGAGTAGAATTTCTATTTCAAAAATGCTTTTAAAGCATAAATCCATTTGGTAATGCAACTTTTGGAGCAAAAATCTATTCGATTATGCAACTTCATTTTTCTACTTATAGCTTTTTTTTCTCTAGAAATAGTTTTAGAGCAAAAACAAAAATTACTTTTCTCTAAAAGTAAAAAAATCAACTTCTCTCAATAGCAAAAGTAGAAAAACTAACTTCTGGTCATAAGTTGATTTCTAGAGTAGAAATGTTGCCATGTGTTCCATGGTACTTTTAAAGCTCAAATTCATGTAGTTAATCGAAGGGGTCAATTCGCTTTTCATTTTAAAAATAAATAAAAATCAATTTTTGTGTTAGCAATTGTTTTATTGATTGAAATTCATCCATATATTTGAGACCTCTATATATTTACTTTCCTTTCACTTACCAGCAAAATTAACAACAAAGATTTTTTTTTTACAAGTTCTCTCAACAAACTGGTAAGAAATAAGATAATATAAAAAGAAGTAATCAATGTGCTTAGGAAAATCAATTTTGTATTTGAATTTATCTTGATAAAGCAATTTTCAATAACCGGAGCAATGACCTCATAGCAACATCACTTGTATGACGCAAGATTCTCATTCAAAGAAGTCTATCACATGGATAAGATCTCTTAGTACTAGAATTCATGTAGCGTTGAAAGGGGACACTCATATCTTATGTTATCATTAAGCAGTGGTCAAGATTCTGTCCAAGGTGGTTCTTTACCGAGAACATCATGTAAGAGCATAAGCGATTATAATTGGACGACCAAAAGATTACTTAAAAGTATAATCAACATGTTAATTATAATAAAATATAGCAGCTCTTTTTCCATCTTCTTTTGTGTCGAAGAACAAACTCGATTGCACTATAGAAGATATTCTTTTTGGTGGCAGGGCATGATCAGATGCTCTAAAATCTCATTTGAGATGATGCTTTTCACAAAAAAAAAAAAAAAAGAGAAGAGAGAATTAATTAAAATAATGTCTTCTTAGATACCTAGAATTACTGATTTTGTAGGCAAATTGTTAGAATAATTAGATTGATTCCGTTAGAATATTAGGATTGATTTGATAGATATATTATGGTTATGAATATTACCATGACATAAAATCAAAGCCGGCGTCCTCTCAGAAAACTGGATATTTCTTTAGCCAATTAGATCCATTCAAGATGGTCTGGTTAGGAATTGAGACTTTCAATTTCTCCATGATATGAAACCCAATAGATCTATATGAAATTCTAAGAAAATTGATACTTGCAAAGTTGATATGGAGAAATAAGGCCAAAAATGGGTTCAAAACATCGAAATACCTCAGGAGCTGGTCTAAAAACACAAAGAACCGATCTAAAATGGGTTGAACCACTTAGAAAAGTGGTGAATCGATCTAGTCAATGCAAGTCAACGCCGTCAACGACGGTAAACGATTGATGCTGGTAGACACGTGCCAGACACATGGCGATAGGTGGCACAAACATCACTTACTAACGTGTTGCAAACGTGGCTGGGCCAACTGATACTGATCACGTGGGGCACGCTGGCAATGGCGAGTGTTGCAGACGTGGCTGGGCGACTAATCATGTGTTGGGCACTCTGGCATTGGCAAGTGAATCTCACTCACAAGGGCGGCCTATCTAGCACAGATGCTCAGAAATGATTGGCTCTGATACCAAGATAAAACGAAGCGGAAGATGTACTTGTGAAATTTCTATCTGTTTTTCGTTGTCTAATACAAGAACCTATTTTTAGGCTTTACAGAGTAGCTATCTAAAGTAACATAATACTATAATATCAATTACTATCAATCATGATCACGATTCATAGAATTGTAATCGTAATATATTCGACAAAATCAATCATAATATTCTAAGAGAATCAATCTAATTATTCTAACACAAATCATGCACACTAAAACATACAAATCCGATTGATGTTTAGCATATTAGATTAGTTTATCAAAAGATTTGATAAATTGCAAGTGGACATTTAGATGGCGGATCACATTCAAAACACTCCATTCAATCAGGTCTGCTGCATCACTTGATATATTAAATTGTAAATGGGTGTCCATATTATTCCAAGCATTTAAAGTGTAGGAAATCGATCATAAAGTAATGCCCCGCGCAAGCATCTTAGCATGGCATTTTGTTGGACGTGATTTGGCTAAAGGGGGGCCACCAAGGATCATCATGCATTTCTTTACTTTGGCCATGAGATTGTTTCTCTCTCGAGAAAGTGAATTCATTTCTAGAATAAATTCAACCTATGGCAAGACATTAGGTCATAGTTTTTAAGTCTCATAATCCAATCTCCGACCCCTTACAAGTTAGGGGGTCGATTTTCATTACTGATCCGACAACAGATTTGACTTGCACTACTTGTAAAGAGTAAACATGAGAATTCTTGTTTAGTTCAAAAATTATTTAAAAATCATTCTTTATTGTACAAAAGCCAATTCATCCTAACATTTTTAATTTGATTAATTTAGTCCTAAACATTTTGACCATTTACTAGTGTAGTCATTTCAGGCTAGAATTTCTGAAACTGGATGCCGATTAAACTACATGGACAATTTTTACAATTTTATTTATTTTTAATTTTTCTTTCTTCCTTTTCTTTTCTTTTCTTTTTCACTATAGCCGGCAAGGGTCTCCCGAGGAATCAGCAACCCTCCCAGCCACTGGGTTAGGTGAGCCTCACCACAGAAAAACGAAACATACATAATAATTTTTAAAAATTCAAAATTTTGCAAACTATCCATGACAGCATTGATCGTGCCACATAGGACTGCCGGTATGCACGTTAGCAATTCTTGCTAAAATGTCTGGAAGGCTAGATTATCAAATAGTCAAAAGATTAAGATTAAGACTAATTGGCCAAGTTGAAAGGTTTATGACTAAACTAGTGTCTATACAATATGTTTAGGTCTCTTTTTGGTAATTATTTCCTATTAACTAGCGATTTATTTTTGGTAATTTTCAATATGTGCATGCACATGATTCCTTAAGTTTGTTTGAATTTAGTTTCAATCTGGCTGCGCGAGTTGCTACCGAACTCGTCAACTCGTGATGAAAATTTGAGACTCTATGATTAGGAAATATGTTCCGAAAAAATCATGTAGATAGGTCACTTTCATTTTACGTATCCAATCCGACTCAACAGGTCATGGTGACTAAAATATACCTGAGATCGCAGGTACAATACACGTGATGCTGGCTGGAGAATCAACTTAAGCTATTCCTAAATGGTTAATCATTCCGTGCTGGGGGGTGGAATTGACGACAATGACTCCAGTTTGACGTCTACTTTGTCTGTAGTAACAGTGAACCAACATAATTACGAAGGCTCCACAAGATATCTTTTTTCACTAATGAGAATTCAACTTGGTGTCGAAGAGCATTGTCGCCTAGAGCACAAGGTTTCTCCCTCTTTCCCTTTTCGTCTCTATCACCAAATTTAAAATTAAAAGAAAGACAAGAAGAAGATAAGAGAAAAGTACGGAACAGTCCTCCTCGGCTCTACTAAAATGGGCATTTGGATGGTTAGACGAGACAGATACAGCTTGTGTTGTGTAGAGTTTTTTAGGAGTTTGTCCCTTCCAAAAGAGAAAGAGAAAGGAAGGAGGCGGCTTGATTTGGAGCTTAATAGGAGCTCTTGTCGCAGGAGAGACGGCGCTTAGAGCTATTGCCTGTGCATGCACTGGATACTGCATGTGTCTTCGATTATGTTCACGGGGTAATAGCTACAAGTGCCATCTCTTCTGACAAAGATCCCTTTAACCTCGAGAAGTTGTTTTATGGTTCATTTTTCTTCTACTAGGCCCATCTCTCTCTCTCTCTCTCTCTCTCTCTCTCTCTCTCTCTCTCTCTCTCTCTCTCTATGCGCACATGGGCGTGTCTATGTTTTCTCCATGCGCACACGAGATGTTTTTCTCCTATGGTCCGAACCTTAGTTTCTTTCTCTTTCTATGAATGCCAGAAATGCTTGATCCTCATATCATTGATACTTTTACTTGCTCTGCTACTATGACCAGCTTGGTTCCGTTACGATCCATAGAAATCATGTTCCTTAAATATGATATCCATGTAGTGTGATGTGTAAGATAGATGATAATATGGATTGTTCAAGTAATTTAAGTTATATATATTACGAGCTTTTTCTTACACCATTCAGTCTCTCGTATTTTTCAGTAGGTATATCAATTTCGAGATTCATAATTAATAAATGATTGTGGTGCATGACAATGTTGTCGAGCATGTAGCCAAGCTACCTAGCTTTTTAATTTTTTTGCATGGTTTTAACGGCTATGCCTATGCATGAACAGGCCAACCTAAAATGCATCTCTATTAGTTTTTCTTTATTTTTAATCTAGAAAGGCTAAATTCATGCGTGATGTGAGGTCATCGTTTTGAAAGTTTATATGCCACTTTCCACTTTTGTCTCTCCTCCTCCTCTTATTTCGTATATGAGTTGGTATCTTTCTCGCGTTTCTTTGTGAAAAAATCATCCTTTTTTGACTCTGAACTCACAAATCCTTCCTTAAAAGAAGAGCATGGCAAAAGGTGCTTCGCTTTTACTACAAGGAAACATGCATAGATTCTTGCTAAAACCGTAGACCTGCTCGAGTATTGTGTGTTCGTTAGCTTCCCTTTTGTATTGTTCCCTGTTGTGTTGTCTTAAGCTCAATTCGAATGAACGCTGCATGAGTCAGTCACTTCTTGCTACTTTGCACTCTCTAGGTCGAAAGTTCTCACTTGCTAACGGAGTGCTGATCAGCTCATCAATCCTCTTCGCTCCTGGGCTTGGCCGGAGAACCGTGGGTTCACACTTCAGAGCAGCTGATGATCTCCATACGATCATGTCGCAATCTCGTTCGAGCACATACTTTCCAAAAAGATTGCGACATGATCGTGTGCGCTAACCGGTCCATGGTGGAGCCGCGCTAGATTGTTCCAGAGGAGGAGCAGGGCAATTGGTTCTGTTGTCTTCTCTCTCATTCATGGTTTTACTCCTACTATGCTCCCAATGAAGTTTGAATTCAAGATCACAAGAAGAGGAGTGAACACTATTGCCATCTAAATGAGCAATTGACTGATATTTGGACATCACGTGATTGCTATATGGAAAAATACATAAAATTGTTCTTGATTTCTCTCTCGAACACCACATGCGGATAAAATTTTCAACGTGAGTTATGACAAAGCAGTGAGTGATTTAAGAATATAATCAGATATCAGCAAACATGGTCCTTGAGAGATCTTCATTTAGATGACTTGGGTAATTTATTCTTCAAAATTATCTAGCCTCACTTGAGTTAGTCCATGACAAGAAATAACGATTCTTCATTTACATGCCACATCGACATCATCAGCATTACACTGAGAAATCGGTCGAAATCCGACCAAAGTACTTCATTTGCAAATATCAACAGTTTAACGTATCAGAAAATTGAAATTAAGGTTCAATGATAAGATTACGAAGTCTACCTAAGTTTAGAAACCAGTGGTGCAAATTACCCCCATATCTCGAGATTCTCAACTAGTACAAAAAAAAAAAATTCATGGAGATAAGCGTGGGTCTTGGGTTGACTTTGTAAATTGCCTAATGCGAAAGCTTAGATTGGTTTCAAGGTATGAATAGGAGACCCACATGGGAGCAATCTTCGCTGAACATTCTCTTTAGAAATCGAGTGCTTAGTGCTAATTGTGTGCTATGAATTAAGCTAATCTCGTACAACTGACTTTATCCTGGACGATTCCGAACAAAAACAAATCGATATGGCTATGTATAGTTGCTTTAGTGCCATGAGCTCAACAACGTTCCACAGACCAAGGAGCGTCTGATTTGTCGTGTTGTGTCATGTTGCTTCAACACGTGTGGTGATCACCAATTTCATACGACGTAACCGAATTTTGCATTTTGATTGACATTCGGACAAACATTTTCACACATGCAAAGCGAAGTCACACCAATATACACGAAAAAACAGCCTCATCAATCAATAGCGTGGTCAATAAATGTTTTCGCAATATTGGAAGCAAATATTGTCATGCGTGCTTAGGAAACTAGTTGATGAATTTTTAGAACTTAGCCAGTAATAGGGCTGCGGTATCTGTTGACATCTAAATTTCCGCTAATTCCGTATGTAAAGATATCATTTGTGTAGTTTGCATTTGCATTTCTTTTAGTTCATGCATCTCACATGCCAACCACGTGGCCTCTTCATAATGTTGTCATGGACAAGCGCACTTAACATTAGAGCTCCTACATTGAACAGACGAGGATCAGTTATGAAATTCAATAGACAAAAGTCGGAGCATCCGCCCTGGATTGAAGATGGTTTTGAATGGGAATTTGGAAATCAAAATCCAAGAGAATTGAATGTGCTAAATCACGATCGAAATTTGGAATGATGGGAAGAAACAAAACCAACCGCATGTGATGGGGATTTGAAAAGGAGATCAGACTTTTGGGTAGATAAAATGAGGAAAATGCTTCCCTAACAATATTGTCAATGACGATACAATCTCAACCGTACATCCACGTATGGTCGTCGCTATTGTCAAACCGTAGGCTAGCAATTTCCATAAAATGAAGGAAGATCATGTTAACCACCACCGCAAACCCTGCTCTTCATCGGATCTCCCTAGTTCAATTTATATCTCATACAAACTCACACTGAATTTCGTTATACAGATGCTTTGCAAGTGTATATAAACCCATCACCTCTTTGTAAATCACCGTGCATTATCTCCCAAGTTGGTCACATTTATCACTAAGGGAATCCACTCTCTCAGCACCATCTATCCATCATTATATTCCATCCGTCTCTCCCCCGATCGACATCGACGGCTCGTTCCTTGAAGGCAGCGCAGAACAGATCTGCAAGCTCAAACGGAGGCCGTTTTGTCAAAGCTCAAACGGAGGCCGGGTTCCTTATCGTACACATGTTTAGAACTTAGATCGCGTTCATAATTCATATTTGGAATAATGCATATGAGTTCAGAACGCATTTAGGTGTAGAACAATGCATAGTTTTCATGAAAAAACATTAAAAAAAAACTACCAAAAGAGCATATCTCATGTTAGTTCATCACTGCATGTTAGATTTGTGCATATAATGTTAATATTAATTGAGACATATCCATGTTGCACTTAGGGAGTTCATGTTACAAACGATAAAGCCCAAGAATAATCTTTTTTTTTCCTTTTGGCCGAAAGAATAATCAATTGACTTTGCATCTTAGTAAATCTCATGTAGCTTAGGCGTAAGTTTCAAGGGAATTTCCTACTACTTAGACAAAAAAAAAAAAAAGAATAAGCACAACATGAAAAATTATTAATATAATGTGGCGTTTGCGGAATCGAGAAAAATACAAGCATTTGCAGAGAAGAGTTGGAAGAGAGATCCAACGAATCTTCATTTTAGTTGTTGCAAATATCAACGAAACTCAACAGAACGAAGGGGGAAAAAAAGTAGCAGAAATAGAAAACTAAAGATCCAACGAATCTTCATACCTACAAAACTATTGTGAAATCAAATTCATGTCTTGTCAAACTTTCTTCAATCTGCTTCCACAAACTAGGTAATGTTGAGGTCAAAATCAGCTATGATAACACTTCTACAAATGCACGCATTTTCAATCCAACCTGAAACAACAAATGGCTCATCAAGAAATAAGGACAAAATTAGAAGCATCTGTTGATGTTTGTTTGTAAAACAATAAAAAGTGCCCTTTTTTTTTTCTTGTCCTGCCTCACAGTGTTGTTCCTCCCCAGTTGCCGTCGAGCCCCACCTCCAACGCAACCAGTCGCTTGGCGTGGCTAGATGCTAGAGACCCTAGGTTCGTGGTGTACATATGCTTCGGGATGGTGACGGTACCCTCGCCAAGCAAGGTATCAACTCTCGAGGGAAAAGGAAAAGCATGAAACAGTTTATTAGTTTAAAAAAAACTATTATAGTCTTTCAAATGAAAAAATAGGTAAACGGATTGGGTTCGATTCTGAAGGCCATCGGTCCGGTCTTCGATTCCTCAAGGTGGAATAGGTATCTAGGCAGTTCAATTTCCCGTTCGAGGGGGCAATCGGACTGATGAACCGTCCCCCAACAGACAAATTTTTAATTTTATTTTTTTATATACAAAACATAGTTCTGACCACACATAAAAAAGCTAATACTCTAAGTAAATAAGGGCCTGTTTGGTAACGGTCGTGTCAAAAAGCTACAGAGCCTAAGTGTTTCGTCTAAACTTTTACGCATCGAGAAGACTCGCTCGACTTTGTTTTCAAACATGCATCCAAATCTTGAGGCAAGTATCGGCATTCTCAGCTGGTTTTACTGGGTTCTAACATCTTCACATGTCGAAGCACCGTTTTGCCCAAAACTGTCTGGATAAAATGGTACAGACAGCAGATAAAAAGACCTCGGCTCCTTTGTATTCTCAAAAAGCCATTTCAGAAAGCAAGAAACTAAAAAGTTAGTGGACACTCGGGAAACCCTTTTCTGTCTTTAGAGGTTTGCGAGCGCGCAATTATTGGGCGCACTATCGCGCACTTGGAATAGGGTTGTGTAGTCTCAATGCTCTCTTCCTAGAAGCAGAAGAAAGTGACCCGCAATGATGAAAATCAAAAAACTGAAGTAATTAATTGAACCACATGGTACAAAAGGGGAGAGAGAGAGAGAGAGACTTTTCAGCGAGTTAGGGTCTGCGTTTGTAGGGTTAGACTTTTGGACTGGACGTGCGGGATCGATCGAGCTCACACACGCCGTTCCGGAGAGCACTGCATGCACGCGGTCGGAGGGAGGCGATGATCTGCCTTTGCTTCCCCACCTCAAGTAGCACTGGCAGGCCATCTGCTTCCATCCTCCTTTCCCCCCTTCTCCTTCAGTTTGCCCCCCCTGTTTTGATCAATCTTCCAAATACCAGGCGACCGGTGGAAGGCCGCCGCGACCGGGCGGCAGGCGGATTTTATAATAAAACAAAAGGAATAAATAAAAAATAAAATAAAATAAAAATCAGAAATGACTCAACAAATAGTTAGGTAACCCATTTGTAACCGAGACCATTAAATTATTAGATGACTCATTTATGACTCACTTAAATTTGTCGAGCAACCCATTTATGACCATATCTACCCTCATGCTACCAAAACTCATATACTTACCACTCATCAGGATGTCCGTGGTTGGCACATGTATGGTGCCACAAAAATATATAAGATAATAAAGATATATATATATGCATATATATACTATCATGCTTTGTCTGACAATACTGTCTTTTTGACAATACTGTCAGAGACAATATAATCTCAACTATAGACCCACTCACAATCATAGCGTGTTTTGCATAAAATACTCATTAATTGAAAGATCGTGTAGTCAGAAATAACTAATAGTACTATAAAAATATCAGGCTAGTATCTTCCTACAGAAATTATCCAAAAGTCCTAATTCTCAAAATTATCCAACACCTTCTATAAGTATCTTTTCTTATACAAAGTTGAGTTCTTCACTAACCCGCAAGGTGGAATAATGCTTATGGTATTAATCCCTACTCCGAGTAGTGATGTGACTTTTAGAGAACCATTGTTAATTGATCTTGATGCAAAGTTTCTTTCGCCTCTTGATTTATGTGTGGGTTTCGCCTTTTTTTTCCCTTCATTGGTGAAATTCGATGGTACTTTTAAAGCTCAAATTCACGTAGCTAATCAAGGGGTCGATTTGCTTTCATTTTAAAAATCAAATAATTTTTTCCATTAGCAATTCTTTTATTAATTGAAACTAATCCATATATCTGAGACCTTTCATTGATTATTTTCCTTTTACTTGCCAGCAGAATTACCAACAATAATAATACATTTTTTTTTACAAGTTCTCTGAACAAACTGGTTAAGAAGTAAAATGATATAATAAAAAAAAGTAGC
Organism: Psidium friedrichsthalianum; assembly: GCA_019149425.1. Lineage (NCBI taxonomy): Eukaryota > Viridiplantae > Streptophyta > Magnoliopsida > Myrtales > Myrtaceae > Psidium > Psidium friedrichsthalianum. The sequence goes on from JAGVVM010002654.1 coordinate 30,569, forward strand.
AATCAATGTGCTTAGGAAATGTAAACTCGTAAATTCGTAAGTGTTTAATATGGATTAATCATGATAAATTAATTTTTAATAACCGGAGCAATGACCTCATAGCAACGTCACTCGAACGACGCAAGACTCATATTCAAAGAAGTCTATCACGTGGATAAGATCTTTGAAAATTAGAATTTATGTACGTTGAAAGGGGACATCTCATATCATGTGTTATCATCAAATAGTGGTCAAGATTCTGTTCATGGTGGTTCTTTACCAAAGAAGATTATGCGAAAGCATGATCGGTTACAATTGGACGACCAAAAAGCTCCTTTTTCCATCTTCTTTTGGGCCGAAGAACAAAATCGATTGCACCGAAGAAGATATTCTTTTCGGTGGGAAGGGCATGATCTAACCCTGCAAAATCTCAATTGACATAATGGCTTTTCACAAAAAGTATAATCAATTAAGATAATGTCGACTTAATATAAAAAATTACGGATGTCAGAGCCAAATCAAGCGCTCTTGAAACATACACAGTCAAATAATGTTAGATTTTTTATGATTAGTCTACACGATTAGATATTTAGATGAGTGAATCGCATTCAAAATTCACAATCAATCGGGTGTTCTAAATCACTTAATATATCAATTTTGATGTCAAGAATATTTCACACAATCAAAAGGGCAGGAAATCAATCGATAAAGTGGAGACATGACTTTCAAGCCTCTTTGAAAACAAATGCCCAACAAAAGAGTCTAATCCAAGCATTTTGAACAAGTCCCCACCAAGGATACTGTATGTTTGGCTGAAATCCCTTTTACAACTTATCACTCATTTATTTGTAATTTCACCAGAATCACCACATGCTTGTGTGCTAGCTGCCCCGCTGTTTGAATTCAACATCTAATTCTCCAATCTTCTGGATCTTCGTCAACATGTGACACACGACAAAGTCATCCTCATAACCTTCTTTTTACTTGGTCCAAAGGTTTGTACCCCTCTTCCTTGGCAATACACTAGGTCATAGTTTTTAGTCTCGTAATCCCATCTCCAAAACAATGTAATTCAAAGGAAAAGAAAGAGGATGCCTCGTGTCGCATTTTCATTTTATTAATCCGATAATCAATTCGACTACTCACGACTTTAGTGTCAATCATATGCACGTGTCTCTTTAGTTTTTAATTATAGTTTCAATCTAAGCAAGCTGCCATGCCTGACTCGTCACTCAACTCGCCACCGGACAAGAATAAATCGGACAGAAAATTAGCAAAAAAAGCCCTAAATCATATTGCACTGGTGTATCAATTCAGTCCTAAGCCTTTCAATTTGGCTATTTAGTTCTAAATATTTTAACAAATATTTGTTACATAGTCCATTTCAGCCAATTTTGAAAGAAATTGATAAACATGAATGCCAGAGCATCTGGTATGTAAATTTTTGAATTTTTTTTTATTTTTTTAGCTTTTAATATTTTTGTTTTATTGTAAGGTCTGGCGGGGGGTTGGCATACACTGGCAGCTATTTGAGGACCTCAAGCACCATGCCGCAATAACAGGAATTGCAATCCTCATCCAGTGGTCGCAGAGCTTGTAGTCTGCCACTCAATCAGTACGAGGGCTGCAGCCCTTGCGGGTTGCGTACGAGGGTAGCGCCTTCAGCCAGTGGCCGGCGCGCCTCTGTTAGTCCTTAACAATTAATAACTAAAAATAAATAAATTCACTTATTAACGAATCTCTGACAGGACAGGTGAGAAAGACACGATACGTCATTCCTTAGATGGGGGTACCAACATTGTGATCAGCGTGCTGTTTCGAAGACGAAATTAAGTCATTCCAGTCGAAAGATGATTAGAGTTGATTGGGTGATTGTTACAACGTAAGGGATATGCATGTGCTCCGACTTCGATAGGCGTATTTGATTGTAATAAGAATTAATCGAATCATTTAAAACCAAAATAAAAGGCGACATGTCCCGAAAGAATCTTTTTACCTAATGAGGGTATATAGGAGAATGGTGATTGAGATTAGCCAGAGACTGTAGCTCAGGAAGAACAGGTTCTGTCCCCCTGTTCTCTCCGTCAAATCTCTATATAAATGTGCAGTTTCTTGGCTGGTGGAGTGAGCAGATGACGAGATTGTGTTGTTGTTGTCGAGCTTTTTAGGAGTTTGAAAGAGCATACGATTTAGAGCGTTAATTAGGAGCTTTGTCGTAGGAGTAGATGGCACTTTAGAGCTGCGCTTGGTGCATGTGTGCCATTGTTCATAGTAGGGTTTACCCACTTTGAGAGTTTCGCAGTTTATGAAATGCTATACAAGCGCCAGACTCTCATCGACAAAAGCCCCTTTCAAGCTCATGAGAAGTTCTAATGTGCCATGATGTCCATACTCGGAATCTGGGCTCTCTCTCTCTCCTTCTTCCTTCTCTCTCTTCATCTTCTATCGCTCTATCACTTCGAGAAATAGTCGTGGTTTTTTCTTTTCCCTTCTCTGTGTTGTGTGACAATTACTTGTTCGCCACGCTATTGATGCTCTACTGCTCTGCTATTGTCAAGTTGTTGTGTTGCGATCCATAAAGAGGTTGTATTCCATCTAACGAGTCTGTGCAGGTCATGCGTAAAAGTGATTGTAAGAGTGGGATTGTTTCAAGCATTTTAATTGACCGTATCGTGCGAGTTTCTTCTTGCACCGTAGTTCGTTATTAGGTATCTCAATTTCGAAGGTCATAATTAATCTTGATTGTTATGCATGGCGATTTTTGTTGAGCCTAGCTAGCTCAGTTTTTACATGATTTTTATGGCTATGCCTATGCATGAGCAGGTAACTCCTATCTTTTGACAGTGGCAATGTTTGCAAATTTAAAAAATGCATCTCTATTAGTTTATCTTCATTTATCATCTGGCTAGGCTAATTCATACGTGATGTAAGGTGAACTTTAGTAGTGGAGCATTGAAGAAGTTCCATCATCTTTGTCATCTTTATATATTGATCGATGAAAAATCGATCGATCTCGTCATTAGGACGAAGAAAAAAGAAAGTATATAATCGGAAAATTAAGTAAGTGGCTTTCTTACGATAACATAATATGTTAAAAAGTCCATATCATTTGTTACGAGCTTGTCATATTATATACGAATTTTAGGACGTACTATCCTCCATTTATATGGGATGTGGCATTAGAGCTAGTTTAACTCTATACATTTCAATTTATTCATTTCCTAACTTTTAATTACAAATAGAAAAAATTGTCCAAAAAAATCATAAATCTATTGTAATTTTGTCAATTCTAGTCCTAAACCTTTTAATTTTGCCACTGAGTCCTAGATATTTTCACTTTTGTCAGCTAAGTCCATCTACTGATTTTGGCTAAAAATCGTTAATGTGGACGTCGGTGTCTTACGTGACATAGCCGACATGATGTTTGACAAAATTGGTTAGTTTTTATATTTTTTTACAAAATTCATTTATTCTATTTATTTATTTATCTTGCTTTTTCCTTCTCTAGTCCTTTACTCTTTTTTTTCTTCTTTTTTTTTTTTATTTTTCTCTCTTCCCTCCTGCCCTCGCTGAACGGCACACGTCTCAGGCGAGGGACACCAAGCTGGGATGCGAGGGTTGCCCTCAACTAGAAAGATTTTGACTCATTTTTGCGAAATTAAAAGGTTTGGGATTAATTGACAAATTTATAGATTTACGACTTTTGATAATTGTCCGCGGGATGCTACACTAAGATTGATAGACGACCTTTCGACAGTTTAATAAGGTGCTTTCTTCTGCACAGGAAGAATGCGAATTTATTGTGTACAAAGGGGGAACACAAAAGGAAGGAAAACCAAGGGGACTGCTCAGAGCATCGTGTTTTCATTAGGTGTGTTCGCAATCCGGGTGGTAAGGACATGCATTGTGTACTCGTCTTTCTTATCTACCGTCTGCTCGAATCACGAAATATTCTGTTATATTCGAGCCATTCAAAAGGAGCGAAGATCAATGTATTCCGACCATTATTCAACAAAATGGTACGAAAATGTCTTTGTCGGGCCAATGAAATGGGCCCAATCTGGGCTTCCATAGTGACAGTTTTGCTTTATTTCTATTGAATCCTGCCCAGTTTTATCTGGTTTAGTTGCCAAAGCAGAAGATAATCAACCACCAAGATTGAAAACAGAACCGATTTACGCACTACGAAATAGCTTGGTTTGGTTTGAAACTTTGACACGGTATGATTCGGCTTCGTGTCCGCATGCTCATCCCTACACGAAAAAATTAGCGCATAAATCCGATACAGGGGAGAACCCAAATCAGTCAATACCCTTTATACCAAGCGACGATCATCAAGTTTTCTTTTTTCCACGAATCTCTTGCATCAGGTTTCAATCGAAGAGATGATCATCACAGAACCCCGTCCAAGTTTCAGCGCACAATCACGAGAGAGAGAGAGAGAGAGAGAGAGAGAGAACAGAGGAAGCTTCAATCTTTTTCTAATGCAACGAGGTCATCCAGCACAAGCACAAGGATTAATCACCTTCATAGTGATTTTCACATGCCACCCGAGCATCAATGCCAATGACCAGCAGCTTAGAAGTCGGGAAGATCCGTGCAACTGCAGGAAAAGAAAAAGTCAAAATAACAAAGTCGTGAACAAATGATATCAATTTTGATCCTTTGAATTCGTCACGAATGTTTCATGCACCATCAGCCACGAAGAAGCTTCAATTTGGAATGGGAAACAGATTGCGGTAAATACAGCTTGAAAACGAGAAGCAAAATGGTAAGAACGGGCTAAATGGTCGAAAGACGGTTAGTCAGTTGAGTTTCCAGCAGAAGCATGTCGAAGTAGATCCCCAAGCATCAAAACCGACAAACTGAATTTTACCACTGTAATACCAACGCATATACACTGTAATCCAAAGCTTCCACCCGCCAATGAAATATAATCACCTGATCATTGACCTTTGAATTTTGTTCCCTTTTGTATTTGTCTTAAGCTCAATTTGAACGATCACTGCATAAGTTGTCATCTCTTGCTACTTGCACTGTCTGGGTCGAAAATTCTCACTTGATAACAGAGTGCTGATCAGCTTCTCAATCCGCTTTGCTCCTGGCTTGGACGGAGGACGAGGGCTCACCAGCCACGGAGCATGGATCACTCCCGTTCTCTCTGCTCCCAACGCACCAACCACCGGGAACGAGCATGTTGGGCCCGCGAGACAACAGCTCAGAATCGATCTTATCGAGCACCGGATCGTTTCGTGGGAACTTCCTCGCAAAAGGAGCGTTGCTATTGATCATCTTCTGCATATCGGCCAGGTGAGATAATGGGGATGCTGCTTTGGAGGATTGTCCCACGATATGAAGTGGAGGTCGCTGTTCACAGTGGTGTTACGGAACTCTTGCGCATTGCAGATCACAGTGTGAAAATAGCCTTCTGGAGACGATATGAAGTTGGCATAGTACATGAGAACGGTACGAGGTAGGTTGTCCCATCCCATATGCAGTAATCAATGAAGGGTCGTGTCAGAGCCATCCAAGCAGACCCTGCAAAGAGAAAAGGAACATATGATCGCACTGCTGCTAAACTAAAATCACAGCCAACATTTCACGTGCATAACAGCGTGTCATTGCATAGATTGTGACTGTGTATGCTAACACTTGTCCAGAGTCTACGCCTTCATGAACTGTCAAACCGGACGTGACATGGAGATGGACCAACATGTTTATTCTACATAAACATATACAACCAACAAAAGTTTCCAGGGCGCTGCTTTTAAACAGATAGATCAACCAATAATAATGTACTCAATAAACCAAAGTTCTCTGGCAATGAAAGGGCCAATTAAATGACAATAATATCAACATTCTTAGTCGGTTGACTTATTTCTGAACTCTAGTTAATGTTTCTAACAGACTAAAAAAAACAACTGATATGTCGGGCAATTGCAAAAAGTGTGGCATAGGCAGCTACTTGTGAAGAAATGTGGGAGAGAGAAGATGTGCCATGAAAGTGAAGAGGCCTAGGTCCGGCCATACTAGATTTATGGGATTGACGCTTCAATTACTAAATGTAACATTCACTTGTTAATTACGTAGACCTCATTCTCTAACACTACAGCAGTGAATTAGGTAAATCTTCAAGTTAAACATGCAGAAGCCAGGGAATATCCCCAAACAAAATGAATATGAATCCTCAGTTACTATTGCAGTCAAATCCATCATCATACCATTAAAGGATACAGCTAAAATCAAACAGTTTTAAGAGAACCTAAAAACATATTTTAGGTTATGATGAGCGTAAACCGTAAGCTAATGCCAACGAAAACTACTAGAAAGTAGCAATTGATTTGTAATCCAAAACATAAGCAGCTAAAGACTGTTATAGGGCAAGTACATAATGGATGCTTGAAAGCATACTAGAACTACAACCTAATAAGGTAACAAGATAAACTAACTCATCAATTCTTAATGGATGCTTGAAAGCATACCAGAACTACAACCTAATAAGGTAACAAGATAAACTAACTCATCAATTATGGCTTTTAACACCCAGCACAAACTATAGTAGACAATGATTCATGCTATGGCTAGTTCACCTGCAGCAAATTAGGATTGGTCCTTTTATTTGTGATAAGATATCATTACATTAATTTACTTCTTCAAATGTTCCACAATGTGCCAATTACTACTTGCCAACTTCCCCTACACAAGCTGATTTTGAAAGCCCAACAATGGAACCATATGTTTTGAAGTGAGACGGCTTCTCACTTTTCAGTATCAATACATGCAACTGCTGTAAGCAAGGCATCAACATCTCCCAAGTAGTACCCTTGTCTACTCCATCCATTTCAGATTCCAAAGATTATTTGTTCCTTTGGCTATGATTTATGATAAACGACAAGTATGTCCTCTTTGCTTCCAGAAGACTAGCAAATAAGACACTTTAAACACTCTTGCAAAAATAGGATGGCAGAAATGTTCCTAGTACTGATCCTAATCAGAAGGAATAATTGGAACCAGAATACTGTCCAAAGGACCAATCTATGTTCAAGCCCACTAAATTTGCTGTCTCCTTGCTCTCAAGTTAGGAAACAATTAAAGTTGGCTGATCCTGATAGAAGAACGGCAGCCAAACTAGCTCAGACTTCAGCGAGAAGAACAGAAGTCTAATGAAATTTCAGGATTGCCCAAGTAGACAGTGACTTACCGCAAAAACTAGATCAAAAGTGCAAAGGGAAATTCTCTCAACTGTCAAACAAAGGAAATGTGAAAGTAATATTTACGGTTCAAATCCGGGTAGCTGTTCGCGTCAGGTCACCATGTTAGTGTTCGGTATCCTGCCTTTTGGAAACATATCAAAAGCTCTCATGTCATGTCAACTTAATCATGTCTAGTTTGAGTTGCTCTCAAAATGTTTCCCATGTTCTTCCTGTCATGTTTAAGCTGTGTTGTCTTGTCATGTCAAAATTGCCACCTCTCGATATAAATTTTGACTAGCAATACAAAGGACGATGACCCGCTTTCTTCACCGCAGAACTTTGTCTAACACCTCAAAGTTCAAAATATTAGCGTGTCCTAATTGTTCATCATCCATCTTCACTTCTTAACTACAGAACAGTTATCATAGCTCTTCGCTTCGCAGTACACACATATCGCAAACTAACACCTGTTATTTCACTGGAGATAATTCTCATGCATGCTTCCATCACCTCCACCTTGCCCAATGCATTTGTGAAGGAAAAGGGATTTCGTAATCAGAACTCTCATTTCCATCATTCAATTCATATTGAAGAACTATCTCCTTCAGTTTACTCTTCAATTACCATTCGGATGATAATCCAAAACAACTACTTTTAGCCTATGACTACAAATGCCCAGATTGCAACATGAAGATGCAGGCATTGAAAAGGCGAAATTCACAATGTGTAAACTATTGAATCCGCACCTGTAAAGAGCTTAAAGGCCGTCGGCACACTTCTCCTCTGAGTAACCCAGAAAACATCAGCTTTCTTCGTCATGTACAAACCCGGATCTACAATAATCGGTTTCGCCCTTTGGAACCTGCAGAAATCAGCATGCATGAGCGTCAATCACCTTACCAAAAATCAAACCAAACACTAATAAAAGAACAGCAAATATCTCCTAGAGAAGTTCACTCACTCTTTCCATCCAATGTTGCTAGTGTGATCAATGAAGTTAAGATCTCTCGGCAGGTACGAAAACGTATGCAGCAGATCTAATCAACCAAAAACACAAAACCACAAAACCAAATCCAATAAGTAACCCCATGAACCCGAACTGCAATCAACCCCAATCCATCATCTAAACCCACCAGACAAGAAAACAAAAAAGCTCACCATCTTGAGTGACAAGTGGGTAATCCGAAGCACTGAGATTGATGAACCAATCCCAATCCCCACCTTCCCTCAACAAGATAGCAGCAGCATGGAGTGTGTTAGCCACCATTGTTGGCCCTCTGTAAGTGACGAGATTGGCCTTGGTGATCATCCTCACGTTCTTAAATTTCACAAACACGGGATGCGTCTCCACGAAACGCTGCAGATCCAATCTCTCTTCGGGCTTGGACTCGAGGTCCAAGTGGACAACGTACTGGTTCCGTGGATGGTACAGGGCCATCAACGTCCTCTTGAGCATCGACCCGTCACGGGTCGAGCCGGAGATCAAGTAAGCGAAGCGAGGCGGCGGCGGGACGGCAGAGACGGGGAGTGGGTGGAGCTTGGATTCGACGAAAGGAGAGCTCGATGCGGGGGTGAACCGGTAGAAGGGAAACAACGGCACGCCCTCCGGCGAGGTCAGCGTGGTGAGGAAGAGCAAGAAGAGAGAGACGATCGAGCCGATGGCCAGAGGGAAGATCCATCTCCGCTCCACCGTTTGAGGGTGTCTCAGGTGCATGTAATAGCTCTTCAGCCTCTTCATTTGCCGTTGCCAACACAATTCCACTCCAATCCGCCTCTCCCTCCCTCCCCCTTAAAAACACACGCAGCGAGACGCGCGCGGCGCGCGGAGACACCGTGATGCAACACGACCGACACGAGAAAAATCCTTCCTTTCTTCCGTTTTCTGGGGCGAGAGGATCAAAGAAAGGGGATTTCGAAGATGGGTCTGTTGGAAAAACGGGAAATCAAGGATCTCTCTTCTTTCTTTTCTCGTGAGGAGGAAACAAGAGGAGTTACGAGAGGATAAGCTGAATCTACTGCCCGAGCGAACCAGGCTACGCAGTGAAAGTTTGGTGGAAGATGTGGGGAGGCTTTTGTAGATTTCTCTCGGGGCTTCTTTTAGGTGAGAGAGAGAGCGATGGGTCTGTGCGTGTCGAGACGACGGCAAGATCAAGTCAGACCCAGTGGTGGGATCGCTACGAATTTCCGGTCCTCGCCGTGAAAGACGGTGGGAAAGGAGGAGGCGACCGGATTTGTGTTTTGGCTGGTGATGGCGAGAGTGAAGACAAAGTTAGGAATAAACGCTGCTTCCGAATCTGTTGGATGACCTCGGTGGGCAAAAGTTTCGGATTGAGCGCAGGATTCAAGAATTCGACAGTATGGATATGCACATTGGACAGGAGCACCTTAAAAAGGCCCACGTAATGTGATGCAAATTGCGCGTTAGGCAATTGATCTATGACTAATATTTCTTCTTTTCAAAGATAAGATCGATTTGTTGATCAAATACATGACTCGGCGGGGAGAATCAACTCGTGGCAAATCAGGATTCCTCAAAGAGTCAAAGGGCCACCCGCCAAACAAAGGGGAAAAAGAAGAAGAAGAAGAGAGAGACAAACTAGGGGCATGTTTTTGAAAATTTTGGATTGTTTTGGATAAATTGACCTCAATAAGATGAGGGAGATTTGAATCTAAATTTAACAACAACAAAAACAACAAAATGAGAGATTTTTGTGATTAGTTGCTTGTTGTACTCAGCTCTTATGGTATGATTTAATAGGTCATATTATTATATTCTTCCGTTATTTGATAATTATCCGAGATTTCGTACTTTTTTTCTCTGGCTCTTATACGTATTTGGCCACTCTAGTACCGTCACAAATTTTACCTTTTACATGGACTTTTGGTAATTCAATGAATTGAAATTCATGTGATTACTCAAAAACATACTGACGCGTGTCCTTCTGGAGGGATTAACTTTAGTTTTTCCTTGATTTTGATAACTTATGTATTATCTGAAGATCAATATGCCAAGACCCCTTTGTCTTATCCTTTTTCAAGACGCTATCCTTTTTTATTAGTTCTTTTGTTTGTTTATTAAGAGATAAATGATAAGGCCATTGAGTAACTGACTTGTAAATTGGACGCAAGATGCTGTTTGTTTTGAATTGAGTTTGAGACGAAGAAAAATTACTTTCTCATGCACGATTTTTCTTTTTTGAAACTTGTATACTATTTTTAAGTACCCACTCCACTCAAAAACTTAAATGAACGAGTTATGAGTCGACTTGGATTTATTAATGGCTTATAGGTCGACTTGGATTTATTAATGGCTCCACACTAAGGGTGATCGGTTCACGGGATAGATAGTTCTACCCTAAAACCAAGAACTATACGTTAGAGACTGATTCTGCAAAAATGCGAACCGTGAACCAACCGTTTGTTTCATGATCCACCCGAGAACCGAACCACTGGTCTAGTTATAGTCCTAACGTCACCCGCTCGTTCCATAAAAAAATTAAGTTGAATACTAATCCCACAGATATGACTCAATAAAGCTATATAACAGTAGATTTAGAACTTTCATTTCCTTTTTTTACCTTGTAAATCAAAATTCTCAACAACCCAAGGGCACCGGCTAGGTGACAATTTACCCACTGCACTAGAAAAAGAAAGAAATGTGCAATTGAATTATACAACAAGAGCAACTGAGTATGAAGAGAGTTGGACTAAGGTAGGGTCTTTTTTTAATTTTGTGGGTCTATGCTCTTTTTTTTGGGACGAATGGGTTAAGCATTTAAGAGATGGTTTCATTAAAATAATTGACCCATTTATATTATATAAAAACCGATTCAGTTGGGCCGGTTGGATGATTCTCACTCGAAACCGGGAGCCGAGCCGATACCCGTCGGTTTTGGAAAATTAGAACCGAAAAACCGAATCGTACCCACCGGTTACAATCCAAAATTAGCCGGTTAGGTACGGTCCGGTCCAGTTTGGTTGGATCGTGATTTTTTTGCTCACCCTTACTCCACACCACATCAATTCTCTATGAGACTTTTTAAACATAATTCACATGTGTATCTCAACACGACAGTATAGAAGCTCCAATCCCATTGCCGAAAGCACATCTCGATCAAGATAAGAAAGAGCATCCATCATGTCTCAAAGTTCATGATCAACATCAAGAGGAGTCACGGCATAGAAACGCGGGCATCTTACTTAGTTGTTCGGCCACATTGGACTCAATCTTATTGACAATAATCCCTATCAATAATAGGCCGGAATGTTAGGTTTGGAACCATACTTCAATGGAATGCTCATCCATTCAGCTGCTTCCTTTTCTTTCTCTTTTCCCAAACTGATGACTCGCTTGCTCAGTGCTACTAACTATTATAGGAGGACCTCGTCCTCTCGAGACTACTAGTAGTTTCAGTTGTTGAATCTTGTGCAAGTTAGGTTGTGGTTGAATTGGTTGGAAGCGGAATGTAGGCGCTTTAGGCGTGTGTTGACCATGCACTCTTTCATCATATAATGTCATATGTATGATAGAGGTGGTGTGGTGATTGACCTCAATGTTAATGGTTAACCCCAAGGTTCAACGAATGAATAAATCCACGCAAAGATTCATGCATATTTTTCACTATTTTTAAGTTATACAAATCTAGTATGCAAGATAATATTAAAAAAATATGGCTTAACTTCTAAATATTCATATGCACAAAGTAATAAAAAAAAAACCCTAATAATAGAAGTTTAAGTGATATTTACATCAAAACTGTTGTGGTTGAAGTATGTATATCGTAAGGGTATAATTTTACAAATCGTAGTTGTAAGATCACATTTAGTGATGATGTCAGCTAACCAATAGAAAACGAAAGCAAAATCGGAAAAAAAAAAAAAAGGGGAGAATGTTGAACTCAGTGACTAGAAGCTCATTGTAGATGTATATGCCATTTGCAAGATGCTCTGGTCGATCAAGTTTTTTGCTAATGTATTAGGGTTTGATCAAATAAAAGATGTAAACTAACCAAAAGGGGAAAAAAAAATCAGAACTTGGGTAATTAGAAAGGGAAATGAATACATCTGAAACTTAAACATCTAATATGATTTGCAAAGAAAAAAATCTGATTACCTAAAGCCAGAACATAAAAATTCAAAACTTAAATGTACATGAATAATAACCTAATTTTTAGAACCACGGTGCTTCATATCCAGCTTTCTACGGAACTTGCAATGTTACTATAGTTTTGGGGGAAAACATAAAAATCTTCCAATGAAATGCTTGGCAGGAAGATTAATGAGAAATGCTAGAAATACGCGTAATTGTTGATAACATTAAGTCTCTGTTTATTTCGCGAAAAATCAATAATTTGTAAAGTATTTTCCTAAAAATGATCGCTCATAAAATTAATAAACGAAAAATATTTTCATTATTCACAATAAAGTTTGGATATAAATTGTTGTTGATGATAGAAATATTTTTCATTAACCAATTATTTCAAGGGATGCAGGAGATCATTTTATTTTCTACTCACATGTTTATCATGTATGTCGATTCCTCACGTGCTCTGCTCAAGTATTGATCCCCCATGTGTTCTGCACGGGTGTTCATCCCTCACGTGATCCGCACACATAGGGATCAACACGTGTACTGACCCCTCACGAGCATAGCACGTGCCTCGGAAGGCGAGTTATTTCGAGTGTCAACACAGATTACCGATTTTTTGCATACAGATAGAGCCTAAAAGTCTTCAAAACTCACGGCATTCTTTTATTGAACAAACTCATGATATCGAATGTGCACAACATCATAGTTCGAAGCAAATATGGCGACGGGCGAAAAAAAAAAAAGTTTGCTTCCTGCGACAAAATGGTCAGCGCCCTATCGAGGGTCCGACGTGTTAATGTTAGAAGTAATATGCAAAAATAATGGCATCCATTAGCTTATTCTCTCTTTTACTTTTCGACGTTTGTTAGTTGTTGCTCTTCTCAACCATTTCGCCCAAGTTAGGAACATTTAGATGGTACGAAGTTGGCATCACGTGTTGTCAGCGACGATGATTTGGGCATAAATGAACTTAGGATTCGAAGAGTTAGATGTGTTTGAGGTTCTGTTTAGGATCTCGACAAATGTACAATACCAAACTTTTTTCTTAAGAACTGTATCTAAAAATGACACACAAGGCTCTAATGTAGAAGAGCTTGTTCGTTTTGCTTCCAATTAGGAATGGTGCTTGCCTCGTTAAAACATGGTCTGTTTTTACGGAAAATAAATTATTTGAAATATATTTTTCTAAAAATAATTGTTTATATCGATCGAAATAATTAGCCAACGAAAAATGTTTTAATTATCGAAGACATTTTCTGTCTAAATATTTTCATGAACAATATGCATATTTTTTGTTCACTTATTTTTTGTAGCTATCATTTTCAGAAAAATATTTTTTATATCATTCATTTTTCACCAAACAAACAAAATCTAAATATCTTAAATTTTTCCTCCATTTAACAAAATTCAATTCTAAGGGAATTTTGATGTTGCAAATTAGAAATTGGGAAAATTTCAAATAAGAAGTCGAAGAGCCTTCATTTTCCTAAATAAGAGCTCAAAATGTATTTTTTCAAATGAAGGCCTAAAGTGAGCATAGTCTCAAATAAGAGACTTCTTTTTTTTGGGGGGGTCAAAAAGGGACTTCTTGATTAGGGGTATTTTTTTCGTTTTTTTCTTTATTTTTTTCTTTTTCTATTTTTTAAAATAAAAAAAAATACAGAAGTTAAAAAGCAAAAAGAAATACAAGGGGGACGGTTGCCCTTCTACTGGTGGTCGTTGTCTTGCCGACCATCCTTGTAGCTCTCCTACTAATATTTATTTTTTAATAATTAAGTTAGAATTGTATTTTGAAAAAAAAATGCCCTTAACAGGCCGGAATATTTAACCGACCGTCAGATACTTATTTGAAACAGTATGTCACTTCAAGGCCTTATTTAAAATTATCACTTTAAGCCCTTGTTTGAAAAAAAAATGGCACATTGAGTCTTATTGTATTTTTTTTTATAATTATTGGAAATGCTAACATATTTTCTCAATTCTTCCTTTAATTTTCCTTGAAGTTTTTCTACATTTCTCTTAATAGTAGAATTGATTACACTACTGTATTAATGTTACAATTGTTAATTTAGAAAAACTCATCGAGTACCTATCTTTTGTATTGATATGTAAGATGAACAAAATTCTGCCTCTATTTTTCAATTGCTATTACAGACTTTAGTCCCTTGTTCATCTGCTCTACATACATCTTCGACGTCTGCCCCCCGCTCCTGTCGCAGTGTTGTGGAGTAGCACTACACAGCACAAACCCAAAAGCTGCACTTTTGCCCACTTTAACCCGAACCATCCTAAACATAAACATCCGCTCGGAAAAATATTCCAAAAATATATATAATAAATGACAATGTCCTTTTTTTTATTTGGTGTTTTAACTTCAAATTTTCTTATGTGTAATCATACAAATTACCCCATGCGAAAACTGACTTGAAACTTGAAGGTTAACATTAACTGGGTTATGTGAGTTATGGACAATGATGCACGCGCGCTATGTCTAAGAACGACAATTCAACGAAGCAGTTGCTCACATATTCTTAGAAAGTAATTTTTTGTCTAAAGTAATTAGAAGTACTAGCGAAATAGTTAAGGGTTCCTAATCACTAATTCTATCATCGCCAGAAAAGGAAAAAAAAATTACAATCATTCCCGGTTATATTTACAAACCAAGAACTTGCCATTTGTTTCATGAAATTTGAATGGAAAATATTTTCCTAAAAATAATCGCTATATCGATTATAAAAATAAATAAATTAAATGATATTTTATTGATCACACAACGTTTAGACATAAATTCTCTATAGCAAAATTAAAATATTATTGACTAATATTTCAAGCATACATGTTAACGATCATTTTGCTGAAAAAAAAAAGGAGGCGTTATTTTATGATTGTGATATGCCTTACCAGGAGGAGAGAAAATAATACTAAAAATGCAATGTTGGATCCTCCGGTTAGCCGATAGGACGGAGTTAACGAAAATAATTCGATAGCATCATTTAACAAAGTTTTATGGACTTCTATTGAGCATATCCCTTTATGAAATTTTTTTGGATTTGTTTTAAGGTCCAAACCTTGATGATTTGGATGAAACCCCTAGATATGTGAGGGAGTCCCATTATCCTTGCATTATTATTATCGGTATTATTAAGCGCGTTTTTTTTCCCCAGGATAATAGGATAAACATGTCATCGATTTTCGGTGTGTAGGAGGTAGTTTCTTGACGAGTCTTGAAAAGTGACATATAGAAATTTATGCACTATATTGAACCCTTCATATCATAGACCATCATTAACTGATCCAATATTGCGTATCTGGCCCATTGACTTCGTCCTATCTATATAGACATTTATTGATCTTTTTAATATCTGGTCCCATTCCAAAGAGAGATGGGTAAACCCTCTTCCGATCTGATTCCTACCAAAAAAAAAAACTCAGTTTTTTTAGAGGCCATCAGATTTTGTCATGAGGACAACTATTCGGGCACTGGTTAATAAAGCTGGGGACATCCTCCACTAAATTTGCTTTATGTTCGTTTCATGTTCGCATGATTTTCGATAACCATGTACGTGTTAGAGAACTCCCACGATGTGGAAGTTCGAATTCCGAGATTTATAGAATGGTGAAGTCCCCTGTCACATCGGAACTTCAATAGCACTGGTTCACAATATGAACCTAATGGTCCTAATTAGCTAGCTGCTTGCCTAAACAGCAGTACTTTAGCCATAAGGAAAAATGGGTGACTGGACTTTAAAGCGCATCATGCGCGACGACTTTGGCCGTAGAACCTGCCACCGTTTTGTACGAATCTCGTCGCATTGCGAGGTAGTTGTGCGGAAGCATCTAACACAAAGCAGGCGCTCGGCTGCGAAGAGATCGACATCAAGGTCCCCATTATTATTGTCTACATAGGGTGTGTACAAGAATCAAGAAGGCAAGCATTAACTGCATTCGAGAACGAGCCATGCCACGTGGAGCGATGAGGTTGAATTTTAACGACTAATCATCTCTTGACACGCGTTGTCGCCATGCATACGGGAGCATGCGACGTAGATAGATGGATTATCCGTATTAGTAATCTCGATGGGACACTAAAGTACCCCGATGATTCGTCTTGATAAGATATTGCTTTACTGCTATTCGATTGAGCACGCGGCAGTACTACCACGTACAAAAAGTCGGAACAATACAAATGTCATTACTTATGAAATGGTCACAAATGTTATTTGTCATGGTTTTTCTCCGCCGTCATCTGGGCTGTCGCCCGTCAATATCGTGCGACAAACCTTCAACCGTAACATCCAATCTGGGTACACATCGCGGACGCATTGTGCAGATTGATTTCCCAGTAAGGTTGCAGGCCAAGCTTGCGGTTCCAGTTCTAGCATCAACAAAGTCCACACGCGCTTTAAATTCGGCGAGAACAGAGTGAACAGAGGAGTCGGATCCTTGGAAAGTCTCTTACTTCGCTCCTTTCCAAAGATGAGCAGCATTTTGAGGAGATTTTGGAGAGGAGAGAGCAAGAAGAAGATTCTACGACAATGGAACTACTGCTGAATGTATCCCGGCATTGGCCAACATCCACCGGAACATATGTATCCTCACCATATCATCAAGAAAAATAAATAGCCGCTGCAAATAATTAGAAAAACAAAATGCCAAAGTTAATTTTTGAATCGGACGGAAGTGATTGGATTGAATCTGTGGTAGATTGTACTAGTATACTCTGTTCAGCCGATATCAAAGGCATGATGCAATTGGCAAGTACAATTAAGTTCACCTCTAATTTGCACAACAGAAGCTACAGTGGGCAACCTACTCCAAACAATAATGTGGAACAAGTAGCTTCAGTCAGATAAATAGATCCACTTTCATTGAAGAGGAGAACAAACAGCTCCACGGGAAAATGATTTACAGGAGAATCGACAAAAAGATAAGTATTCACAGCATGAACTTCCACCAGCTTAATGTTTTCAATTCCCATCTCATGGAAAACCATCTCGGCTCCAACACGCCCTTTCAAATTTGCTGATTTTCTGTGGAACTATGTTTTTTGGTTGTTGTTTTTTCTTTTCTGCTGGCAAGTGAAATTCTATGGAGCTAATTACCTCAGCTCTTTAAGATTGTCATCTGATGAAACGCCTCTCATTCAACCTGTTCATGATTCTGGATGCATCATTGAGTCTATTTGCTCTCTCGTATAACTCGCCACAACAAGATGCAAACTCCTTCTTGTTAAGGTTCTGATCAATTCAAGTTTCTGAAACAGAGACTCTACCATCGTAAAGTCCTTTTTTTGCACCGTAGAGACTGAGCATCTTGGAAGTGAATTCATCTGAAAAACGCATCCCTCTTCCTTGCACGTTCCACGTACACTGCATCTGCCTTTCAAAGTCATGCAATTTCCATAAGCATTCAGGACGATAGCAATGACATCAGAATCAGAAAGTACCCAGCCAGTCTCATCTTATCAAACACCTCAATGACGTTGGCATACTTCCATTCCTTGAAACAGCTCGATCATGCAGCAAATACTGCTATATCCTTTACTCCTCCCGCATCAAAAGCTTGACGAAAAGACCCAAGTTGCCTCCTCTAAACCGACCAGCCTAGCAAGATATGTATATTGCAGTCTCTCTAGGGATATTGTCTGGGCGCCTAAGCTCATGGAGTAATCGTTCTTCGCATGACCCAACAAGACCAGCCCTTTCATAAGCCACAATCATGGTCTGATTAAAGCTCCTGATCAATCTCTACTCCCGAGCTCCCCAGCTTTTGAAACAATGTCGCGGCACGGTCTAATTTTCCTGCCTTGCCCCATATAGCAATTATTGTCGAGTAAGTAATTGCATTCGGTTCAATTCCTATATTCTGCTTCTCCTGGACCAGATTTGTTGCCTTCTCATGCTCAAGAGATTTTCTATATATCTTTATCATAGCATTATAGGTAACAACATTCTGCTCAATATTCTTCCTCTGCATCAGTCGAAACAGATGAATGGCTTCGCCAAAGAGTTCAGCCTCGCCATACACCGTCAAAAGAGTACTAATAACAACATTTGGCTCAATTGCCATCTTCCTCATGCTCCCAAACAGTCTATCCGCTTCCTTAGCCATATCTAGCTGACCGTAGACATCGATCATAATGTTGCATGTTGTGAGATCAAGTGGACACTTAACCTCGTTAATCTCAGAAAACACAGACAGTGCCTCCACAAACCTCTGATTCTCCACATATATACGGAGCAACGTCGAATAACCCAGTATAGGATAACACCCGAAGCCTGCATCTCCTAAAGAGAAAGCCAAAAAAGCTTAGCTTTACCAACCACGTTAATCATGGTATAATGCAACCCAAGAACCCGCTGCCTGCATCTCCTAAGAAGAAGCCGGGCCCTCACGAAAAGCTTAGCTTTACCAAACACGTTAATCATGGTATTATATGCGACGAGGTCTGGCAAAAAAAGCACAAAAAAAAAAAAAATCCAACAAACACAAAAACACCAAAACAAAAAAAAAAAAAAAAAAAAAAAAAAAAAAAAAAAAAAAAAAAAAAAAAAAACTAAGATCAAAACAATAGAAAAACACAAAACACAAAGCACAAAAAAAACACATAAAACAAAAATATAGAAAAAAAAAAAAAAAAAAAAAAAAAACCAACAAAAAAAACAAAAAAAATGCAAAAAAAAACAAAAAACAAAGAAAACACAACAAAAAACGAACCAAGAAAATTAAAAAAAAAAAAAAAAAAAAAAAA